>JAZAVJ010000029.1:0-243436 GCA_037954315.1 Neonectria punicea | reverse complement strand
ATCTCCCTTAGCCTTATAAGGGTGCTAAGACTCGCAATGTACCTTATGTATATAGCCTCTCTCTGATTGGCTGTTCTCAAATTGTGGCTGAAGATCGGGACAAGACTTTTGAAATGGACATCTGTAGATAAGCGATAAATACTATAAATACTAGCTTTTAATCTATTAAATAATTAAAAGCTTAAGAATTTAGCTTCCAGCGCTACTTGATACAAGGATCAGGTCCTTCAGCGGGTGCCTGTACCCAAAACAAATCAATCTTGTACGTCGGCAGGGACTGGGCGTACTGTGCTTACCTTGAGGACCTAATTTTAGCTGGATTCGGGACGATCCGCGGCGCGGGCCAGGTCGCACTAAGACCCTACGCGTCTTCGACGCGATGGACAGGTCTCCCATGCATCAAGGCCGTCTCCTCTCCCTCCCTCTGGACGACCGACGTACTCGTCCGTACCTTCGTCTGGTCAAGCGTGGCCACCTTCGCCGTCTCTGTTTGCATTCGATTGGCCACCACGGACGCGAGCCAGCTGTCTTGCGTCGCGCATCTGCGTGTGCGCCCATAAGCAAGGTGACTTGGCTCCCCACGCCCAGCAATCTGCTGCTTCGCGCCGGCTGTTATCGCTCTCCCTCGCTGGTCAACGCCGTTTGTGAACCCCCGCGATAGGGTGAGCTCCCATGTTGGCATTGCCCAAAAGGGCTGCCTGCTGCTGACAATCAATAGTCCCAAGCCTCATCACTGCCGATCAACAATACCCTGCAACGATTGGGCAAACACGGGCGACGTCTGCAAGCCTCCTCCAGCAGCACAATTTGTTCACAACTTTCGTTCTTCGTCCTGGAGCTTTTGTAAGGCCCTGTTGTCTCGACCTGAGCCGTGCCATGCCATGGGTCCCACGTCAACACCAAGTATATCCTTGAGACTGCAGCAGTACGCCATGCGCAAAAGAAAGCACTACGAAGTGGTCAGTGTCGCCGACATCGCGAAGGCCGGGGACCAGATGCAGACGGCCATAATATGTGGCTTGCATTATCGGTCCGAGGAACAATGTGCGACCAACGGCAACCAGCGGCGCTATGCAGAACCTCGTCATGCCTGTAGCAGTAAATCCGAGGGGAACATCCTGTTCCTTCCTGCAGCAGAATTGAGCACACCATTCCTGTGACGTGCCATGGTTGTACTCCTACCTCTGCAGCCTTACATCGAAGAGTCCAAGCAATATTTAGCTGTCGTCCAGTGGTCGAGTGTCCGATACTTTCCGTCCCAAGCGTCTTGCTTTGACATAACTCGACTTTCCGTCTTCGACTGCAAAATGTCGGTTGCCGAGAATCTGAAGTTCCTGCTCGCTGTATCGTTCGCGGGATACGTCTCTGCAGACCGTGGCGATGACTTCTCCAATAACCTATTCTCAGACCTGGCGCCGTACGTCTCACAGTCTGCACGTTTCAGGTTCATATGCTGATGCTTTCGGTCAGGCTGCTGGCGCTTTTCGGAGAACGATTCACCATGCAGTTCATGAGTCAATCGACGGGCTGGGCTGATAACATAATATTGGCAATGGCTCCCCTGGGCATAATCACTGCTATTGTCTGTGCCATTAGAGTTGGCGGCCCTTCCTGGCTCAAAGCTATTATTGGAAGAGCCAGGGAGAACCTCGCTGTCGCCGAAGCGGAGCTAATGTCGTCCACCTCGAAAGAAGTCTGTGAGCTTTGGAACGGCCAAGACGTGGTGAGAAGCATGGGAGCAGCCCCGATTTCGGAGTTTATATGCTTGTTACCCGCGGACGTGCAGAACAGTGGGAATGATTCAAAGATAGAGGTGAAGAGCCTGGGCGACGCAGTAGAAGAGGGATATCTTGTGAAAATTGGTTAGTGATTCCATTCGCCTTCAGTGGGCCCAGACTCACCTTTCCATCAGAGCCGAGCATCCGGGACAGCCTCTGTCGTCAGCGTCCTCCAAAAAATTCTCCGGTCGACTCGAAAGCCGAGGAAGGCGAAGCACCCACCCCTTCAGTACCCAAGATTATCATCGTACGGAATACGGCTGCCGATGCACCAAACATCTCGCTCAATACCCATAGCCACTTCGGGAGAGGAGAATTACGCATGGTGGCGGCCATAGGGACCATGCTTCAGCTGGGGGTCGTCCTATACTCTGGGTTCGCAACCCATTACCCAACGCTAATACTCCTCAAGAACGGGCTTCCCGTTGCGGATTATGCTTTTCCTTGCACCGCGGTGGGGACTCTACTCTTGGTGGCTGGTATGCTGCTATGCTCCCATGTCGTGGAGAGTAGCACCGATGAGAAGAGATATCGAGGGGGGCAGATGAAGAAAGCCCGCATTGTTTGGCTGCAGAAGACCCAAACCGTGAGCGACCAGTCTTTTGACTCCTTTGCATTATATCCCGAGGATGAACGAACCATCATTACGACGTCTCAGCGAGCCGACAAACGAAGCCAAGCGACTATATTAGCGTTCAAAACTGTCGCTGGCACAATGGTCGGTCTCTGCGGGTTCGTCGTGCAGTTCATCGGTTTGCGCGGGATGCACTGGTCAGCCTCGATTGCTCAACTCGGCGCAGTCCTCGTGATGACCGTTCTCAGGTCGTGGGTTCGTCGTGGGCTCGCGGAGCGTCCCGTGTGCCAGCCTCTCCTTTCAGGATTCGAGCTTGATTGGTTTGCGATGACGCTGGGAGATGCTGAGAATGCACCCTGGCAGCAACCCTCAGCAGATCAGACAGAGAAAGGACCCTGGAAAGAGGACTGGATCATCATGACTGGCAGAAGTCCTGAGACACACGAGAGACTGCGCCAGACGAGCGAAGATGGAGATCCTGAGCCGAGCGAAAAGGCACATAGGGTGATGATGATAAGGAGAGATCTTGGTCAGCTCGTTGATTGGCGTGGTCCCGCATCCGCAGAGGCCGCCTCCCTTGCAAGGGCAATCGAGGTCACGATGGATGCTCTATTCGGCTCTTCTCACACCGGTAACTTTACCTGGTCCCCTGTGGCCAATTACGCCCAAAAAGACGCCCAATCGATCCATTTCCGTTTAGAACGACAAAAAAACGGGAACTGGAAAGCATTCGAAAATGAAATCGAAGCTGCGCTATCGTTGTGGATCTATTCCATCAGTGGAAAAGAGGACAAGCATCAACAAGAGTGGAAAGGACCAGTGGCTCCAGGAACTCCCGCGAAGCGTAGCCTGCGACTTCTGGGCTCAGATCCGCAAGGTCTCCATCGCGATCTCCGGTGGTGGATGCCTAACGGCGCGACCCGAGTAATCAAAGTAGAGGCAGCACCCAACGATGACGGCAGAATTGAAGTGGAGCGTCACAGAATTGTCGGATCTGGGAACAGCATGACTGATCTTTCTTCCGGATACAGGGTCCAGACGTCATCACAGCCCCCCCCCCCCCAACGATACACCCAACCAGCATGTCGCTGACGGGGAGGGAGCAAATACTCTTTTGGCGATAGAGTCGTATGCTCCCTTGGAGTTGCTGTATGCTCAGGACATGCTCTCGGCTTTCATATGGGCTGCGGCAAAGACACTGACGGATCCCATCGAGGGCGGCGCTGGCATACGAACTGATGACACCAGCAGCGTGAATTCCTGGCATTGGAAGGAAGCCGGTGACGCCTACGTGTGGCTCTTTCAAACGGCAACGACATTCCCAGAAGAGAGTCTCATTTTCACTAAGGCTACCGCCATATTGATGGAATATCTAAGGGAAGTCATCTTTACTATTGAACTGAGGGAAGCTCAACAATATGAGGAAAGAGATATCGAGGGGCTCAAGGAGCTAAAATCGAATCTTGAAAAGGAGCTAAGAACCGTTGGTCAGGAGATCTTATCAAGCCTCATGAGATTATATAAGGAACAGGGCCGTGATTGGAAATGTGTCCTTGTGGAGGAAGCCCAGTCTGGCTCGGTGGAAGACACAAGTTACCCTAGAACGTTCAAGTTCACGGGGCTGCATCAAGTTGCTGGATCCAGTGACCGGTGGGAGCTCAGCTTGGAAAAAGAAGGGAATGTGAACCCGAAGGACATCCACGACTGGACGCCGCTCCATTACGCCGCAGCGAAGGGACACACATACACCGCCAGAAAACTGCTAGAGCACCGCGCGGACGTCAATGCCCGAGACCTTCTGGAATCGACACCACTTCATTACGCTTGCCGGCATGGTGAGACTTCAATCGTACAGAAACTCCTACGAGAAGGCGCAGAAATTAATGCGCGCAGCAGAGATAGAGTAGCGCCACTCCACTGTGCAGCAATGAGTGGCCATCAGGACGTGGTGAGCTCGTTGATCGAAGCAGGGGCGGTTAATGACGTTCTGGACGCCTCTGGGAATACTCCGTTGCTCTGGGCTGCATACAAGGGACATAAGGACGTCGTTGACTATCTGTGGCCAGATGCGAATAAAAGGTTGCGCGACCAAAATGGTAGGACTCCCTTGCACCTAGCAGCGATAGCGAAAACGGTGGATGTAATCCAGCTGCTGCTTGACACACACAAGGTCGACCAGAATCCAAGGGATAGGCTCGGCAGGACACCACTACATCTTGCCGTCGTGGATGGCCAAGAAGAGGTGATCAGGCTGCTCGTCGAGCTAGGCGCTAATAAGGAGGCTCATGATAATGATGGCTGGACGCCGCTGTACTGGGCCGCCTCGAGCGAGGATGAGGCCATCGTGAGGCTACTCGTTAAGCTAGGCGCCAACAAGGAGGCTAAGGCTAATGATGGCTGGACGCCACTGCACTGGGCTGCCTCGAGCGAGGATGAGGCTATCGTGAGGCTGCTCGTCGAGCTAGGCGCCAACAAGGAGGCTAAGGCTAATGATGACTGGACGCCACTGCACTATGCTGCCTTCAACGAGAAAGAGGTTATCGTAAGGCTGCTCGTCGATGAGCTGGGCGCCGATAAGGAGGCTAAGGATAATGATGGCTGGACGCCACTGCACTGGGCTGCCTCGAGAGGGAATGAGGCCATCGTGAAGCTGCTCGTCGAGCTAGGCGCTGATAAGGAGGCTCATGATAATGATGGCTGGACGCCACTGCACTGGGCTGCCTCGAGCGAGGATGAGGCCATCGTGAGGCTGCTCGTCGAGCTAGGCGCTAATAAGGAGGCCAAAGACAACGATAACTGGACGCCACTGCACTATACTACCTTCAACGAGAAAGAGGCCATCGTGAGGCTGCTCGTCGAGCTAGGCGCTAATAAGGAGGCTAAGGATAATAATGGTAGGACGCCGCTAGACTTAGCTACTGCGCAAGGGTATGATGCCATTATGCAGCTGCTTAGTTTGAGGGCATAGCATAGTTCATTCCTTTCTTTACGTTTAATTTCTTGTCTATTTTCTCATCATAGTATGACACAAGATTCTAAGGAGATGCCTAAATGGATAGGGCAACTCCAGTGGCACAGCCGCCTGGGCCTCTAACGTACTGAAGATATTAACCAGCGGAGTTAGGATTGGCAATATACTTATCTAAGAACCGGCACACAAGTTAAAGTGCTATGCTCTGCAGATTGTTGAGTGTATAGTTAGAGGCGGCAAGAAGTCCTAGCTCTGTGAGTCCTCTGGTGGGGCCTACCTCAATAAACAGTCGACTTTGTACGTCCGAGTCTTCCAGCTGTCTCAGAATTGGGATGTCCGTGTACAAGCTCTAGCAGATACCTCCCTTAGGGGTGGGGTATCTCCTCACCTAGAAAGTTTGATAAGAACTAACTAACCCTATTCTAGCGCTGCGTGCTAGCTTCCACAGACCTATCAACATTCCGTTTTAAGCCTGGATCGTTAAGCATCAACCAGTTATAGTGCTGCGGTTTCCTCCAATGCAGAATATTATCTCGTACTGCCCCGTGATAGAGATCCGACATCTAAAGGCGGCCAGACATTCCACATACTGGCGTATATACCTCACGATTAGCAACCGTGGAAAAGCCGTATCGACTGGATGAAGAGCTCGCCTGAGGGTGGCTTCACATCTAGAAAGTGGATATATGGGAGGGGCAGCATCGTCAGTGTGCTGAACCCTGCGCTGCTAGAGGTGGAGCTCCAGCCTGGACAAGATATCCTAGTCGTGTTTGCGAATGAGTTCGGCTTCATACTGAAGGCCACGTTCGATAATGCTACTGCGATGAAGAAGGAGCCCTCTCTACGGAAAGTAAAGGCTGAACTATAGGTGCCCCTAACTGCTCTACTTCCAATCCACTAGAATTTTGCCAGTGGAATGGACAGTGGAATCTACGGGTGGATTGAGTGGAGTGGCTTTTGTTGAGAGGTCAAAGATGTGTATATTGATGATGTGTAACTAGCTAGCTAAGGCAAGGGAATTAGGGGCTGTACGGGCCCCGGCTGCCCGAGGCCACAGCCACCGCAGGCGGCAGTGGGCTTCCTTTGACAACTTTCAACCCTGGCTAAAAGGCAGAGAGAAGGCGCTTAAATCTCGATATACATCAACTCTCAACTCAGTTCACTACTTAGGAGACCTCTATAAAGACCAAGGAAAATCCAAAGAGGCAGAGGAGATATAAGCAGGCATTACATAGTTTCCAAACAGCCCTAGGACCCAACCATCCCAAACTTTGTGGTCAAAGTTGATTTGATTAACGAACTCCCAGGTTGAAGTTGATTTAATTGAGTTGATTGATAACCCCAATCAGCTTTGTGGTCTCTCCACCATTGGATCGGATTTTGCGTGTCTTGTGGCTCGATACGGAGATACCAAAAAAGGAACAGGTGCAACCCGAGGTCTGTGTTCAGTCACTTTGCGGCAGAAGATGCAAACAGATCCCAAAGCTATTTATAGTTAATAACTGGCGTTAGGTAGCTCAGTGTTCTCAACAAACTGCCCTCATTCATTGATTTTGGTGTTATCGAATATGCTTTGGTTGCCATTCTCCTCGGCCAAGTTCTTAGCTACATTGTGAGCGGCCGGTTGAGATCAATCTTCATAGGCCCCTCAATCCGTCTAAGCCTCACTACTGACCAAGATCGCACATGATCCCCCACAGAAGCAGAGGACCAGTACGATGGAACTAGTACTAGCAGCAACGGCAATTGACGTTAGTGGCTCCTCCACTGAGTATGCTTGAGCGAGCAAGAGGTACATATGTCCAGGAACAGGGCCCGCAATCAGACACCTCTTAAAACAGCACTATAATCCGCCTCTCGATACCGTGACATCAGGGGAGCAGAAAATAGCCACCGCCACTCCTTCCTTTCCACTTCCAGTTATTAACATTATAAGCATACTTCCCTTTAACTCGTTCCAACAAGAAGGTTCCTCGGATGAGTCATGGATTGATGTTGAATTTAAACTGAATGAAAACATTCTGTGGGCGAATAAGGATCAGTGTCGCTTGGGATCAACTGCACATTCAGCCTTCTACGGCGAAGCCGAAGCATGCAATGTCGCTGGTTCATCGTCAGGTCGACCAGAGGTTTAGGCGAAATAGTAAAAAGCTGCTTTGAAAGAGCGGAGATGCTTCGTTTGGATTTGACCTGCTTCAAGGCAACGTCACCTAGAGTGTCTGTGGGATGGATATCTTCCAGCGTGGCCCCGAGCTGCCCTTCTACCGCTCTCTAACACAGGAGACGGACCAATCTGGGAAGAAGAGAAGGTAACTATGGTTTATTTTCATGTTCGAGATGCAATCTGGCAGGGAAAAGATGACGGCGTGGTAGTTCATTTCAAGGTCTGGGCTGGGGTCAAGACGCGTAACGGGTGCTTGTATTTCAAAACAAAACAATCTTGTATCTTCTGAATCTTCACAACCGATAATCATCTATCACCTTCTCACAAACTGCAATTTCCAAACCTCATGCATCCTTAGCCCAAGTCTCCCATTCATAAACGGCGAGCATGAAGGGGCCCACACCATTTTGGCCGTTCAAAAGGGTAGGCCTACTAATGTAGTACTAAGATGGGTCAGCTTGACTGTCTTGAATAGAGAGGGTGAGGCGTTTGCTAAGATACTCACCTCATACGTCACGTTGGAACTGAGCAGGCCACACTCAGCAACGGTGCCATTAAGAGTCAGTGTTCCATCGTCGGCTTCCGTGATGAAGTTGCCAACTAGACTGAGATAGGAATCCCTTGCCGTCTGCATAAACTCCGTATGGTCGAGGTATCCCAGGTCGATACCTTTTAGCAGCCCCCAAGTGAACATAGCGGAAGCGCTGCTCTCGATAAAATTGCCCGTTTGGCCAGGATATGGTTCGTTCATGACCTGCCACCAGCTGCCAGAAGCCGGATCTCGGGCCCTCTTCAGTCCGCTGGCAAGGGACACAAAGTACCCGAGCAGCTGGTCATGGCCAGGATGCTGAGTAGGGAAGAACTGCAGCACCTCGACAAGAGACATGAAATACCAGCCCAGGGCGCGGCCCCATACGTTGGGTGCTCGTCCTGTTGCGGCATCAGCCCATGGTGCTCTGTCAGTCTCAGCCCAGCCGTGCACGTGGAGGTCCGACGTCTGGTTGCGTGTGTGTGTATCGATGAGCTCGTATTGGAGCAGGATGTCGTCCCAAGCTGTTTGGTTGTCCTTGTCGTATAAATGTGTCCACTTGGCGTAGAAAGAGTCGGCCATGTAAATCCCATCCAGCCACATTTGGTTTGAGAAGAATTGCTGATGCCTTGATTGGGGTTTAGTGCCGAGCAATGCGAGTCAACGTGTCTCATAGAGAACTCACCAAAACCCGCCAGAGGGTGTCCGAGGGTAACCATACAACATATGCCGGACTGTATCGGCAGCGGACTTGAACTTGTCATCTCCAGTCTGGTCATATAAGTAAAGATAATTGTGTCCCATCCGGTATTCGTCGAGTATCCATCTCGTATAGTTCCAGCCTTTAATAGTGCCGTCCTCTTGGACTACCGGGCCTTCAATTTGCCCTTTGTACCAGTCCAAGTATTTTTCGTCCTGAGAGAGCTCATAAGCCTTTTCGATTCCGAGGTAGAGGACTGCATCCTGATATCCACGGTCTGGGGTGATTCCCTGCGCGATCACGGTATCCGCCATTCGTGTCAAATGGGAGGTGTCAAGTTGTGCAGCTGCAACTCTACCAATAAGAAAGAACAGTATGGGCTTCATTACGACGAAGTAAAATCCGGACCAAGCTAGAAACAATTCAGGTTGGAGATTTCTGGATGGGAAGAGCCCGTTGTAGTTGTGTTGGTCACGCACGTTAGATAAACAGACACAGCGTCATGTCTTTATACAGAGCTATCAATTAATTTAAAAGGCAGGTGGTACTCGATCAACGTTACATACGCTTGTAAGTATTCGGCCAGCGCGTGACGATGCACTCGTGAGCATCTGATCCAACGGATGCCGCATATGGTGAGGGGAAACGAGGTTTACCCAGCCAATGGCCAACTCACCATGTAGAGGTTGCGCATTACGGAGAAGATCATCCTGTGTCTTGATGACAATGGGAGGTAAAATGCCTCAATGGCTTGATTATTCGTTCCTCTGATATGCATGACCCTGTCTCGTTACATTGACTCGGTACTGTTAAAGTGCATGGCCTTCTTGCACGGTAGAAATACGTGACGGGTTCAAATAGTCCTTGAATTTCAGCATCCTGTCTGTCAGTGTCACCGTATCATTGTCTGGGATGCCTGTTCAAATCTCTTGACTAGTCTCGATAACGTGACCGGTGTAGTCGTCATCTCCCCATTACCCAGTGAGTACTTCCATCAGAATCAACCCCGAGGGCAACGAGCATACTCAAAGCCATTCACCGGCCCTTCAAGCCCTGTTGCAGTGGGTAAGTGGGCTTTTGAACAGGGAGGATCCCTGCAGAGTCGTATTGAAAGGGCGTTTACGTAGACGTAACGCTATGGGGACGAGTTAAATGTTCTCGTATCAGATGCAACTGACTACAGTACCCTGACCAATCTATTACGCTATGAAGTATTTCACCTGAGACATGCAGTGCTGGTACATATTTTGTAGGGACTAGTATTGCTTCAACCTCAATACCACGATTGAGTGTGTGTGTCTAGAGCCACTGCAATATCTGAATAAGCTCTTAGCTGGCTACTGCCACCATATGTATACAGTAGGCTGTGATGATGATGGCATATTGACTGTTCGCATCCCACTCTATTTCTGTTCATACAACAACAGATTATTACCTCCTCTTATCCCTTCAATGGCTTCCCCCATCTCAAAGTCCATCCCAATTCTCTCTAGAGCCTGCGCAAATGTAGTACCTAGAAGCGCAGCTGTTAAGATAGATACCATATGATCGTTGAGGATGGCTCCGCTTTGGCTGTCTTGCAGGTTCGAGAGGGAGAGGGAATAGGCTTCAAAGGCGTTGATGAAAGATAGTGTGGTACCACCACTACCACTTTCTTTAACCTTTTGCAATGAGCAATCAACTCTGGAAGTGTGTGAAGACAATTTGATACGGATGTAATCAACCACGGCAAGGCAAATATATCCGATAAGACAAAGTCGAAACCGTAGGATAATATAATCTTCTCTGTGTTAGACCTACTTTACGCTTTCATCCGTATAGCCAAAAATTGCGTTCGGCAGCGATGGAAATGTTGGATTCTCGTCTATCTCCTCTTCGTAGTCGGAGCCAAGGAGCGCCTGAGTGGAACCGCGCGCGCCGGATGAACTTTGCGAGAGTCACGGTAGTGACCCAGCCGCTGAGCTTGTCGGCGTCGATGAAGATGAAGTCGAACTGTTGGCGTTGGCCCTGTGGAACATCTTCCGCGAGTGCTGGCAAGACGTCGGCACCGTAACCCTCAATACCTCGACGCGAATCACTCAGCCCAGACATTTCCAGATTCTCACGCGCCACCTTGACGTGAAGAGGTATGGATTCGACGCTGGTGACACGAGTTATCGGGCTAGCATGTGCGAGCAAGATGGTGCTGGAACGCCTTCACGAGTACCTCGTTACCAGGAATTGCTCCATCGCTGTGTGTCTGTGCAAATATCCATTCATCGACGGCCACCCAGCGGGCATCGCGACCCGTCACCTTGTACCATTCCTGGCTGCCATGTTTCAGGCTATCTGCGAGGAAGGAAGAGAGGGCGTTCAAGAATGACCACATGGTGTATAATCCTTTCAGGAATGGAACATAGTGTCCCACGTTGCAAATTTATGCAAGGGGTTTATCTGCAATGCTCTGCCCAATCTTCGGCCGCTGTATGCTCCCAAAAGTGAACATGACTTTTTGGGAGGTTTCAAGACTACAGATGTTACAGAGCATGCTTAAGAGTTGGACACTTGAAACATCCAAGATTTGCAAACGCATTTTAGTGAACAGTCTAGAGAAGCAGATCTAACAGTCAAGACACTTAAGTCTACTAGTGATTAAGGCCAAGCAAGTGAGTAGAAAATCAACTTGTTCGGCGACCGAAGCCTACAAAGATGTTTTTGCGTCTTCATTACGAGGATCCCACGCCATAGCGATCTCATAGATGACCTCATCATCTCCCGGTGCTTGAATCTTGACCCTCCCCAACTCTTTGAACCCAAACTTGATGTAGAGCAGCTTTCCCATGTTTCCAGCAAACATGGGCACAGCGATTCCCTCCTTTCTTGCTCTGTCCATCCCCCACTTTAGCAGCGTCGAGGCAGCGCCTCGCCTCCAGTAGTCTGGCAACATTGCCATCTGTCGCAACGACAGCTGTCTCTCACCAAACTTGGTGACGAATATCTCCCTCCTAGCCTTCATGGTAGCCTCCAAGTACGCCTTGAGTCACGCTAGATCGCAATCCTTCCTCTCCGGGTGGTTCTTGGGCGGAGTCACGGCAGGGATGTCTGGATTTGGCTTTCTGTCGTAAGGGAAGGCTTTAATAACGATGTCGACGACGGCATCAAGGTCATCAGCGGTAACAGGGGAATTGTGATGTCCATATTGTTGGAGCTTGAATGATTCTTGCCGTTCTCTGGGAAAAGGTCGAGGAGCGTCTTGCTATGCTGAATTGACGTTACGCGTGAGTTCCGGAGTTAAGACGAGTTTTTGCATGAATAGCGTCGCAACCGCGGTGCGAAGATTCAAGGCTATCCGTGGTCAGTTGAGTCGAAGACCAGTGTGAAAGAGACGACGGGGACAAGGTATCGCAGCAGATGCATTCATGAGTTTCACTGTACCTAATGCCTTGGAATGCCGCCTAAGCCCAAGAGCTAACAAGGCGGCAACGGGTGTTGGGATGCTGGCCAACGACGTAGTGAATGTGTCATTCCCATAAACCGGATAGTCACGTAGTTGGATGGAGTGAGACTGACTATAATGACCTTTATTTAGGGCTTGTCTAATTTTCCTCCCATCTCGAAAGCCCCAAACCAAAGTTCCGCATCGAGTTCATCCGTGTCGCGGGAAGATAGGGTTCCCATGGCACCTTTAACACCAAACTAATCATCCTCAAAGCGGCCAGTTTGCGACATGATGACTCTTCATAATAAACAGACACCACGAGCTGAAACGAGCTGCTGGAGAGATCCCATTAACAATGCCACAAGGCTTTCCATGGTGGTGCCCTTTGCAATCAATCCACCAATCCGGCTTTTCTCATGAACTCAAAAGTCTCAATGAAACCCTGCTTCAAATCGAGCCAGTCTCTCCCGGCCCATTTCTGGATTAGCGACGGAGCAATGTCATTATCGATGTGATATTCTAATTTGGGGTCTCCAGTGATGTAATCCTCTGGAAAGTCAGTGTCCGGATACGCATCGCGTAGAATCGCTAGAGCGTCACTGGAAGTAAATGATCTGGCGTGTACGTGAATCCGCGAGCCTTTCACGTCTGGGTCGATTGCTGCAGCAACATGGACGATGGCGTTGTCGATGACATGCGAGTAGTACACTGCAAGGTCAGTGTGGTCATGCTAGTCTCAAGACTTGACACTGAACTTACCCGCTGAAGTACCTTCCAAGCCATCCGTCTTGCCCTGGAACAATTGCAGTATAATCTGCAGGGGCACGGAGCGGATGTTGTTGACGTGCCGTAGGTCGCCGACGATCCAGCTGGGACTGACCAAGACGAGTTCCCAAGGCACTTCGTTCTTTGCTGCAAACTTTCGAACGGCCTTCTCGGCCTCGGTCTTGCCAGCGAAGTAGACTTCCAGCGCACGGTTCACCTTGTACGGCGGTGGTGCCCACGCTACCTTGACTATCTCGTCATTCCAGGTGTCCTGGTTGATTGTTGAAGTGTCACCTGGTACAGGCATGCTGGCCGTCCAGAAGGTTGTAGTGAAGACCAGCCGCTTGATCAATGGCTCTTTGGCGGCGGATCGACAGACAGTCAAAGCCGACTCGACTGCAGTCGGTATGGAAACGGTTGGATCTGGAAGGAAATCGCTGATTACTCCGATGTGAATGACGGCCGAGACTCCCCGAACCACATCGTCGAACGCATTGGGTTTCGAGGGGTCGGCGACGACGAGTTCGAACCGGCCTTGGTCCGCAAAAGGCTTGATGGACGGATCGTCCAAAAGCCACTGCCCGTTTTCCAGCTCTCGCACTGAACCGCGGACTTTGAAACCTCGTTCCAGAAGCTCGATGACTATATGGCAGCCTGTGTAGCCGCCAGCTGCGACGACCAGGACCCAAGACCCCCGGGGGATTGCGGTTGGTAGTTGATCCATGCTAATCATAAATAGACAAACTCCGGATCAGGCTCAGACTTGGAATGATAAATTACATCAAAAAAGACGCGGAAGCTGCCATCAGTTCTTACTATTCTCCGCGGGCGATGAATCGGCTGAGGTGGTTGGGGTCTCTGAAATGAGGGGGTAACTCAGCACTAACCAGTAGCTTGCCAGTAGTTCGACCTTCTGTGCCCACTCTCAAAGCTAGCAAGGTCTGCTTAGTCAAGGAATGGGTATTCGATATTCGAGGCTAGGAGTTTCTATCTCTCCATTGTCCGTATAGTTTCTGCTTGTCACCCTAGACGCTCCGGTTTTAGCTCGGCCAGACCCAGACGTGATGTTCCCATTTAGCTAAGACTGACGAAACAATTCTCATATAGCAGCCAGACATATGATTAAATTCGTTATTTTTTCGCGGTTATAGGGCAATTGCCAATTCAGAGTGATCATTCGTGGAATGGCCTCAACCCTGGGACGCATCACTTTCGCGATGCATTTGCCCTAGCCGAGATCTTGAACAAATTTACTGCGCCCGCTATGGTCACTGGTGCGACTATCTCCTGCTCTCGTTCAAGTCAATGACCAGCTGCAGAATGAACGGTGGGTTCCAGGTCTACGCAAGCATTTCTCGTGACCATTTTATGGCAACGAAGGGCGAAAGGAACCGAATGTACTTGTATTAGTCTCCTTGACCTATCATGGGTCGTCCATCATGTTAAGCTAGGAGTCTAGGCTGGAAACCTACTAGACGGAACGATAGGCTCTATTTCATGGGATGTGGGGCGTTACTATGAAAGGCGTTCATCAGGATGCTATCAAGAAAGTCGTAGTTGGGATTTCAGTTAATCTAGTTAATCCTAAGCCTGAGTTGACGCCTACGTACGTCTATCTTAATGAGTATCACACAAATCTCGTATAAAAGTGTCCATCATGACCTATCCTAGTACGAAATCCAGGATGGTTATTCAAGAACAGCCCCCGACCACACTCGGAACGTTCTGGCAGCTCGAGTATGTCTTGCCTCCAGTGACTTTCACGTTAGACCACGTCCAGCTGGAGCACGATCCACTGCCACAGACAACGACGACATCATATCCAGAGCTAGCGACAGCACCGGTTCCGGCAATGTCCTTGACTGTGAGACCCGTGATGGGGATACCAGTGGTCGGGTCTCCGTGGAGGTCACCACCGTCGTAGTTCTGTTCAATCAGGATGCCGTATCTGCGTTCTGTGTTAGCATTGAATCTCGGGGTAAGGATTGAGCCAGAGAGACCCGTACTTGGAGATGGACTGAAGGGTGATGCCGGAGTATGTCACCCCGGAGATGGTGCCGGTGTCGCCCGCGCTGGCCTTGATGCGAATTCCTAGCATCGTGTCAGATGAGTTTGCTTGTGCTAGGCGAGTACTGCTCCTACCGTTGACAGAGTTCTTGACCACAGAGTTAGAGAAAGTCACAGAGCTGACGGTGTTGTCGGAACGACCTCCCACGCTGCCGATGGATAGACCATGGCCGCCGGAGCAAGTGCCTCCAGAGAATGTAATATCCTAAATAAGTCAGATCATAAGGACAAAAAGTTATAAAACTAGAACAAAGCTCTTACGGTTCCCGAGTTCACAGCCACGCAGTCATCCTGGTTGTACACGTTGGCTCCGGTGATTGTCACGCCGGTGCTAGTGCCAATGTCGAAGCCGTCCGTGTTATGGCCGAGAGAACTAGTATCACCAGCACTATTGTCAATCGTCATGCCCGTGACGGTCAAGTCCTCGCATCCACTGATGCTGACTGCCTGCACCGGGGTGTTCTGGATGTGAAGATTGGTGATGGTCGAGGACGTTAGGCTGTGGGCGTAAAAGAACTTGGGCTTGGTCTTTCCACCATTGCCGCCCTCGCCATCCCAGTACTGAGCACCACCACCGTCAAGGTACGAGCCGCTGGCACCCTCAATGGTGATCTTGTTGCCCTTGATTTGAAGCAGGGGACCGGCCCATTCCTTGTAACCCCAAGACGTCTTGCCTTGAAAGATGATCTAATATTCTTGGTTGGTATCAATTTTGGGTTGAGCACAAGATAGCATCTTACATGAGTGTTGTCTTCCAAGTCAGAGAGATCCAAGGTAGTTCCAGACGGGACAGTGATGCCCGTGAGCACAATAGTGGCGCAGGAGGCCTGGGACTTGCTCGCTGAGGCATATCCAGACGAGCCGGAGAAGGTACAGCTCGTCGCTCTCTTGTCGAGGTTATAGTCAGGAGCAGTAGTGACGAGAGGTGCAGCCACGGCTTCTGCCACAGGAGAGGCGGTTGCAAACGCCGCGAAGGCGAGCACCAGGGTGGAGGCTAGAGAAACCATTTTCAGGGTAAGAATGCAAAGTGTCTTGTGATACAATGGAATTGAGATGGTATTGAGAGGTCATGGCCCAGTCTCTTATATACCGTCTTCTCCAACTTCACGCCGATTATTTTGCTTACGCGTTCTGGTTCTGATCCCCCTTCAATATGGCAGTCCTGAATTCCTCCAATGGTTCACGAACACACTGAGGGGTTGAGTGAAAGGGGGCAAGAGAACGATATTCGCCGTGCCGATACTGCCGGAAACACGACAGACATAGGATGGAAAAAAGGCACTTGGACAAGATGCCGAGATTGCCGGAGACCTGACAAGCAGGAGCGTAACATGATGGGGCCCTTGACGCGTCGTCACAAACCCTAGCCGACGACACCATGGTTGAGCACATACAGGTAAACAGTATATATGCGTAGTCATTGAGGCTCTAGATCTTGGCGATATGGAGATTTGACAACATGCTTGGCTGTCTTGGCGCGATGCGGAGGAAACACAATCGATCGAAATCGCACAAACCTCACCAAACAAAGATTGAATCGCGTGGTAAACTGAAAGGGGACGACGAATGCCCCTTCAGGATACAGGGATGTCGACAGTGGACACTGATTGGTGGTATTATGGCCCCCCGCGTTCCGTCTAAGTTAGGAGTCTCACCATCCGTTCCAATATTGGACAAGGCGACTATAACCTGTTTTTCCGCGCGCCTACAGGTAATGGAACCATTCATGGCTCGATGGTAAATTCTCTATAGCAGCATTAATTCATACCCAAATCGGCCGAGGTAAGCACGATGAGTTGGTGGTGAGTTTCCCGAAGTTGACAGGTGAAGCGCTTGAGAGGCGTTAGAGAGCGCAGTGACTTAAGAGCGGGGAACGGGCGCAACATATGAGGCTCGAGGAGCTGTGGAAGGCACGTCCAAATAACTTCTTGGACCTATCTGATGATATTGAGTTCAGCTTCAATCACTCAAATGACTCTTGGGCAGAGCCCTTTGCCTCATCTATAACTTTCAGGCTAGATTCATCACTTCCAGCATGCTTCCTGTCATTATAGACGTCATGTCAACTTTCCATGCCTGCTTAGAGGGGTGTATATCAGCGAAGCGGTATTCGACATGACCAATCTCGCTTTCCGGTCCATGTTCGCAGATAAATCGCGCAGTTGGATCACCGTTCAGAGCTTCTAATTGGCAGTGAGATGATGCAAGTTCTTCACCTATGGACACGCACGTAAGAAGGAAATCCTCGATAACGGTCAGGATTGATGTGTTTACCCAGAAGGAGAGTCAGGGTGGTGCAGCTATGGAACCAGTCCAGCATCCTTCATCCCGGTTCTGCCACTAGAGCCTCTGACGGTAACCCTTTGCTTCTTGGATCACTTTAGAAGTCGGCTTATTCGGAGGCTTCTTATTGAGGAGGTCATGGGCGATGAAAGCACCGGGCACACTTGCACCGATAATGACTACGTTCACTTCATCATGCAAGTTAGGGCTGGAATTGTGAATGAGTTGTTGTCGGCTTTGCCAAAATGATTGAGTAGCATCCCTCGCTACAAGGGACGGTATGGTGCTAGGAATCTATTGTTGTTCCAACTTGGACTCTCTCCTTGATAGTGGTACGTCTAGCGACGTCGGTGGTCTGCTTCGGGACTCACCGTCGCGCCCCATTTCCTAGCTTAGTTAGTTACACAGTACATAAGTTACGGAGTTGTACCAAAAGCAAGGAATGGCAGAGCTGGGAATTGCCGTCGTGCAAATTGCGAAGTCACGTGCTGAGTTTTGTTACCGAGAGTCCAAAGAATCGATGACGCTGACTATCCGTGAGAGGTCGGTCTTACGTCCGAAAGTCATAGGTGTCATAGATAATAATCCAGGTGGTAATAATAGATAAAGCCTCGAATCTTGCTCGTGAGCCTGCTTCAGCTCAAAATACTCACCGCATCTCAGACATAGTCTAGTTGGCCGACGAAACCTCACAACAGACCCTTGATATTAATCACTCTATTCTAAAGAACGTTAGACTCTTCAATACCTCGCCAGAATGGGTGCCGAACTCTCAACCGCGAGGTGGCTCGCTCCCACCTCCTTCGCCGTCGACTTCGCCGCGCAGACGTACGGCATGCTCAGCTCTCCCAACATGAAAGACATCCACGACGCCAACATTTCCTTCTTTTCTCCGCAGCCTTACTTCATCGGCGGCTTCTTTCTCCCGCAGCAATTATTTCAGCTCGCCTGGCTCTGGCGGCTGTACAAGGCCGACCCTTCTGAGAAGGACTTGTCTGGCATGGTCGACTTTGCGCCGTTTTACGCGCTGGGCAATTTCTGCATCGCGAGTAAGTGTAGCAACCCTGTGCAGGGAGACATGTTTGCTTATCTACATAGCATGGATGATTTTCTGGAACGGAAACAACCTCAAGGTGTCCAACATCTTTGTCGTAATCAATTCCGTTGCGCAGCTGTACTACATCTCCAGCCGCCTTGCTCCTATGGACATCAAGTCCACCAACTCCGTTCTCACTCACATCGTATCCAAGACCTTTGCTGGCATCGGCGTCCTTGACCTTCTTCATAACTTCTCTGCAGCCTATTTTGTCAACGCTCAGCCGTCAATTGGCGTCAAGGTTGCCACGGGTGTTGGCTTTGGTTTGCTCTCTGCAACCAGCGATTGGATCTTTGGTGGATGTCTAGTATATGACCTAGTCGCCCTGGCCGTTGGTCAATCAGTCTACGGGAACACCAGTTGGAGCCGATTATTGGGCATCTATGCGGGTGGAGCCGCGGCCATCGTCGGTGCAAAGAATATGTTTAGGTATGACGTCCAAGGCACTTATCAAGATTCAAACTGATTCCATTCCAGCCCACCTCACAATCCAGGCGCGCAAGGAGGTTATCAATCCTTGTGAACCAAGGAAGGAAACCCTTGGCGGTACTAAAGGGTTATCGATAGGTATCATGATATCTAAGGGTAGCCAATGCTGAGAAGCAAGTGCTTTGGAATGGGCAAGCACGAACTCGCGATGCTTGGGTGATGTGACGTGGGTTATCACGGGCAATTGGGACGGGACATTTCAGGTCGCATTTGACGTTACAGAATCGCGTACATCTCAGAGTCAGCTACTAGTAGCTCGACTGAGAGCGAGGTTGCGAACATCATCGAGGCTTACTAATTCTCAATTTGATGCCATCAATTGACCCGACTATCTCGTGCTTGATAACCCCGCCTTGGCTTTAAAACCCGCATTAGTCACTCCATAAATCCGGAAGAAACACGAGAAACCCTCTGAGCTTTTATGTTCTTTCAACTGGATTTCAAGCCGAATCATCATCACTCACCATGACATTGTTCCAACCAGCAAGCCTTCTCATCTTCGGGGCCACGGGCACCATCGGCAAATACATCACAGACCGCATCGTCGACGCTCAACCGCCGTTCCAAAAGGTCGCCATCTTCACTTCTCAGGGCACCGTCTCCAGTAAAGCCGACTACATCGAGAAACTAAAGTCCAAAGGCGTCAAGGTCGTCACGGGAGACGTCACGAACGAGCAAGACGTCAAGGCCGCCTACGAGGGAGTCGACACCGTCATAAGCGCCGTTGGCCGAAACGTCCTCGAGGCACAAATCAATCTCATCCGTCTCGCTGAAGAGTCATCGTCTGTGAAATGGTTCTTGCCCTCCGAGTACGGCACCGACATCGAGTACAGTCCTCAGAGCGCCAACGAGAAACCTCACCAGCTCAAGCTCAAGGTTCGAAAGTACATCCGGGAGAATGTGCAACGTCTCAAGTACACGTATGTGGTGACTGGACCGTATGCCGACATGTACTTTGATTTCAAGTCTGAAGCTCCTGAGGCGGGAGGGTTTGATGCTCCTAACAAGAAAGCTACTCTCATCGATCACGGTGAAGGCAAGATCGGCTTCACTACAATGCCAGAGTAAGCATCATCTCCCCCTCCGAAAACTATCGATATAATGGAAAACTCACATACCCCAGCGTTGGAAAAGCTGCAGTGGCTGCTCTTCGCCATCCCGAGGCATCCTTCAACAAAGCCCTTAAGGTCCAATCTTTTGTGGTCACGTCCAAGCAGATCCTCGACGAGTTCGAGAAGCAGACCGGCGGCGAACCGTGGACTGTCCAAAACTACTCGCTCCAGGAGTTGAAGGACGCAGAGCAGGACGCCTGGAGTCGAGGAGTGCCTTATGCGGTTAGTTATACCCTGCGCCGGATCTGGTCCGAGGGCGGAACTCTCTACGAAAAGACGGACAACGAGAGTATCGGATTGGAAGACTCGGAAATGGAGACGCTCGAGGCCGCGGTTACGCGATCTCTTACAACTGGCTGGTGATGGACGACATGCGTAGAATTTGTGTCAAGCTTTTGCCTGGAAACCCATACCACTACTCGTTTACATCAAATCTCATGGGACCACATTCTGGACGTTGATGCAGCATTCTAGCATCAAATTCCGGGTTACCTGTTTAATAGCACAGGCGATCAAAAGGCTGCTATCCAAGTAAATAGGTATTCAGAATATTTCTCGCTATGATCGTCTACTCTTCCACAACCTCAATGATCCTAAAGTTAAACTCCTTACACTCAGCCTTCACTTCGGGAGCGAGATAAACCCGTGGACCACTATTCCCTGACTCGCAAAGTTGGAAGTGAACGGATGTATCCTCAGCTCCGGTGCATCGCAGCCATTTGGTGCTGCCATTATCTGGGGTTGAGGCATGGCACTTGATGCGTGGCCAGTCGTCCTTTGAGGCGTCGGTTGGAAATACGTATGACACCCACTGATGGTCCTCATCGGGCGGTTGCACAGATATGAGCATTCCGCCTAGGTAGAGAACGTGGCCGTCAGAGTCCAGGCTGACTGTATCGGCCATCATGTTCAGTGCAGTCCAAACCCATTCCCCATTCCCACCGCTACCCACTAGCCTGTAGTTTTCTCCATAAGTGCCATCGCATGTTTCAAAGGCCAAGTTGAACTGTGACGGGGCCTGGATGGTCTCCTCGAGGCGGGTTGGCAGCGTGCAGAGAGCAGAGGCTTCTGAAGTCGTGCTAGTTTCGCTGGTGCTGGCCGTAACAATCGTCGTTGCAATGGTTGTAGCGCTCTCAAGAAAGGTAGTGGTGGTTCCTTCGGCCGAGGTTGATGTGGCTGTAGCACTTTCGAGCGAGGTAGTCGAGATCTCTTCAGGAGACTGGGGCTTGCACGGCCCTGCGTTGATGCTGGAAAAAGACAACACAGTCACCAACAAGGTGGCTAGCAGCTTTGTCGAACCCATCATGGGATTCATGGATGACCGGATCTGAGACGTTGAACTTTTGCGACAGCTAAGAAGTCAAGTTCAGCACCAGTTCAGGGGTAATCGCGCCTTTTAAACGGTACGATTTAGGCGATTAACCTCATTTCCACTACAGTCGCCGCTAAGGGTTTACCAAAGCCGTAAACGACCTATTGGGTTCTAGAACTCGATAGTTCCATCACTAGATCAGCGAGCCAACGCCACAATTTTACCTCCCAATAGTTCACCATCCTTGATCGTAAGAATAATACTAGAACGGTTGGTAAACGACCCTTGTCGCAGGTTTTGCTACTGTCTTTATCAATTGGTCCTTTGCTGCCTACTAAATGCGCACTTTTTGTGCATGAGAAACAGCGATTAAAGCCCTCCAGCACTTCCCAGCTATAAGGCTTAATCATGCTCAATCATCCGAATATAATTATCGGAGGATTTGTTCGTCTTCCCTTTAGAACCCGTAATAATTACAGCTATATTCCTGCAATGGCGATGGACACCCTTAGCAACACATTCTCGGAATCTATTAGTGGGAAGCCACCTATTACGCGCAATATGACCTTGCTAAGTGTAGGGCGCCTTGTTGGTCTGCTTCGCCGTTGGAAAGGTGATTTCTACATTAGTGTATGTCCAGAGTTTTATTTATATGACTTGGTGGATAGGCGCTTACTTGAGTAGCATGACATGGGGAGTCGCCTTAATTTTGACTGCGACGGCCTTCAACAATAAAGATCTGATAGCCGTTCGTTTTTTCTTGGGTGCGACTGAGGCCGCCATTGCAACTGACCTCACCGTTGTTGTTTTCATGTAGGACACAAAATCCGAACGACCCTTCCGTCACGGTATCCGGTTCCAAGAAATCACCGTCGCTGGAATCTTTGTTGGCCTGGTCGTATATGGTATCAGCTATGTGCATACTATTGCTCCAAGGAATGTAAGGACAGATTCAACATCGTGTGCTTGATCGAGAAGCATTTATTCTCGTCGAAAGACTAGACTAGCACACTATCAATGCACACCGAACAATATTTCCCTTATACAGAGGTTTGTAAAGATGTGCCAAGACAGACATCTAGTCTCTTAGGTTCTTCACGAGGCTCAGTTTCCTCCTACTCCCCCACTCAAGAACTGGCTGCACCGTTCAAGAGGCTGCACAACCTTCTGCAGCATTTGCCGTCTCCACACTTCAGGTGGCGTGCCGCGATTACCTCCCAGACACCATGCCACCGCCTCGGAGTAATCAGGGCCTGCTTCCTCATTCACTTCGAGTTGCCACTCTCTCGCTGCCATGAAATCAAATGCCATTTTCTCAGTCTCGTTGTTGCCCGCTGGCCACCTCCGCCGACACGCGTGGTTCTCGAGGAGGACGCCGAAGCATAGCTCCAGAAGGACGATTCCAAAGAGATCCAGGGATTGGAGAAATGTCGCCGCTTTGCTCGCGGCCCTCTCTGGGGCGACGAGACCGCGGCTGAGGTGAGGCTGGTCGAGGGCGAATACGCCTGAATCGACAACGGAGCCGGTGAAGACTATGTCGGACTTTGACCAGGTGGCCGGGAGCCAGGGGGTATCCAAAAGCTGAAGGAACGAAGAAGCGAGAGTGAGCGCGAGTGAGTAACGCTGACGACGGGTTGGCGGTGGTTGGACTTGGCCCCGCAGGATTTCATCCAGCGTTACAGGCGACAGAGTCTTCATTTGTAGGCGAGATAATTTGTAGACGTAATAGCGGCAGTCTTCCTCGGGTAGAAAGCCACAACACGGCTCATTGCCTTCGTCAAGTGAGATGCACAAGCTTGTTATCGGTGGGACGTTAGTGTCGTCAATTAGGGCGGTTGAAGCCGTGAGGGTAATTGCTGGGACGGTCCTAAATTTGACATCGTAAGCCTACGTAAGATAGATGAAAATGGCAAGAAACTCGCCTTCCCACGTCCGTAACGGATGCCTGCGTTCTCGTGCGCAAGGCCGACTTCATCGGTTGCTTCTCCCTATGGGCCGGTATCCGGATGGTGGATGTTTGATTTGATCCCGCTGGCTTCTTGAGCTGGTTTACTGCCTCGACACCATCTCCCTCCACTATTCGAGTCCTACGAACCTCCCAACTCGACGGCAAGGACTTGGCAAAGACGACCTCGAACTCGGATTTCTTATCCGTGCGGTGCTGCAACAACAGACGGACGCAGTGCTGCTGCTGACAGTAACAGTTCCATGCCGACGTGAGGGCACGGAATAATTTGTTGACGTGAACAAAGAAGCCGCAGATGGCAGCGTCAATGGCCGAGCTCCTGGCGGCCGAAGCCCTTTTGCCAACGAGCTGGGTCTCTTTGTCACTCGTGTCGAGTAAATCTCTCATCCTCTCCAGGAGGTCCTTCAGTTCGGTGAACAGCTCACCGCGTACGGCTGCTCCGTTCATGAACCTAACTTTGTAACGGTGATATTCCATTCCGTCCTTGCTCATCGCGTACTTCATCCTGGACTTCGTCGACCCTTTCTATGTAATGTCAAATGGTGTCATCCTTTCCTAGGTTTCTTCTTTCAATGTACTGACCGAAGTGTTGATGGTTTGCTGAATGGAATCCTCATCAACAGCAAGCTCGTGATTCAGCTTCTGCATGGTCTCGGCGGTAGCTGTCATGTGCCTCAGGTAAAGCTCGTAAGACTCATCTAGGCGGGCCTCGAGGAGGCTTCCGACAGCCTGGTTCTTCCAACCCTTCCCTCCAGGGTCAGATAGTAGCTCCTGGATCTTATCATCGTCCAAAACAAGCGGCAACAGGAGTAGCTTCAAGTGCCGTCTGTACGCCAACCGATAGTAGGTAAGGTGGTCGCTGCACTTCTGGTACTCCAGCCTTATCTTGTACCAGAAGCCCAGGCGCTTTGCCACCTCACGATACCTATCAAGGGCCTCGATTGCGAGAGGCAAAGCTCCGAGGACAATACCTGCAACTTCGAAGCCCGACATTCTAGCTTGCCGCGTCTGGGGTTAACGCTTACCAAGTTCAAGTCTGGAGACGAGAAGATGAAAACAAGGTGGACTTCCTCGGCCTCTTGCTGACGCAACTGCGCCAATCAAGGAACAGGGGCAACGTTCTTCCAGATGCTGACGTGTCGAACCCCTCATCAACTGCACATTCGCAAAGCCGAGTCGGGCTGCGTGCCGACATCGCCAGCCTTGATCCTCACTTCTTGCAAATCGATCAGTCTATCAGCTTCATCCGATAATGGAACCTGGCGGAAAAATACGCTCTACAGCCGCAACTGCAACATCCGCAATTACAACATCCTTACCCGGCTGGCTGCCGGAGTGAAGAGTCATGTCCGCTCAAATCGAACAGCTGACCATCGCGGATCGGAGCGCTGTGGTAAAGACCAGCCTCGCTCAGCTACTCTCCGAAGCAAAAAAAAAAGTCGACAGACAGCCGGCTCACTATACAGCCGAGCAGTATTGAGGACTTGGTCGACAAATTCACTTTGTGGGCCGGTAGCTTGGGGGCCTTGCAAGCTCCTTCTAAGAAGCTGTCACTTGATTACCGGCTTCAGGAGGCACCCGACATCTGGGAACAAATTTGCGAATACCTTGAGAACCTCCAAGAAGCTACACAAGATCGTGAGTAGTTGGCATCGAGTCGCGGGGAAATAGCTAATGAGTCGACCACAGTGAGCAGTATAGTCACAGGCAACAGCCCAAACCGTGATATTCATGAAGGATCCGATGACGATGACGAACTCGCACAGTCGGACGATTCGCCTACAGATGAGGCGCACATGATCTTCGAGGTTATTGCTCAATGCATGCGCTCCCTGTTCCGTATGGCCGTCCTCATCCGCCAGGCAAGCCCGCAAGATCGCTTCAAGCGAGCGATGCAGCACACAGAGTTAGCTTTCCCGGATTCGTTCGATGTCGAGCACGTGGAGCAGAAACACGCCAAGCTCAGGCGGCATGATTCGAGGTGGCTTGCGAAACGATTGGGCAGTGCGATTGCAAAACGAAGGCAATTCATCAAATACTGCCGAGATCACAAGTCCCGGCTTGGCGTGGACAACGACGAAATCTCGACTGAGGTCGACAATAGAACCGAGAGGCTCTCAAGCAAGGCGACCATGTTCATAAAGGCAAGATATGTGGATGCGGATCTCCTCCAGTCTAGACTCGAAGAAGCGGATGACGCCGTGTCATTGATGACTGCGTCAACCGCATTCGACTCCAGCACGCTGCAAAGATTGCCGCGCCTGAAAGATCTGTCACCAGATGGACAGGTGTTCGAGTGCCCAATATGCTTTACTTTGCAGGATTTCCTTCAAGAAAAGCCTTGGAAGTAAGTCAAGCACCACTTCTGCGACTTCCTCTGAGTCTTGAGGGCTGAACGAGAGCCTGCGGCTGACTTTTGAAACCCAACAAGGACGCATGCCTTTCGCGATCTCAAGTCATATGTGTGTACATCACATGACGAAAAGTGTCGAAATGAGCTCTTCGATGATAGGAATTCCTGGTTCGAGCACGAGCTGCAACACCACCGATCACGGTATACATGCAGCCTCTGCGGAGAGGGACCGCTTACCTCCAAGTCCGATCTCGCATCCCATATTACCTCGGTTCATGGGTCTTTCTCCCCAGATCAGATGTCGATGCTTACCGATACAGGAAGGCAAGTCCCCGACCAGTTCAGTGCTCAGGACTGCCCATTCTGCGACGACTGGGCCCAGACGCTTCGGTCTCACGAGGACCTAAACAGGAAATATCTGTCTGGACAAGGAAGTGGCATCTTGGTGTCTCCCAGCCGGTTCAAGAAACACGTGGCTACTCACCAGGAGCAGCTCGCCATATTTGCCATGCCCAGATCAAACGAGAAGATTGGGTCCGCTAGTTCCGGAAGCTCTCAGTCGATTTCAAAGGATATGTCCGCACAAGCCTCCGACGATGAAGATTATCAAGACCTACTCTCTGTCGAACCTCTAGAGCAGGAGGAAGAAGATGACCTAGAGGGCACTATCAATAAGCTGAGCGGCTCTGAGCCTCAGCCTTTAACCGAAGACAAGCTCGGACTTGCAAATCATACGCCCCCCGAATCACCGTCGCTACCATCGAATAGGAGTACTGGGTCAAGCCAAAATGCATATCCTAAGAGAGGAAAGACCCACATCCAAAGGAAACCGTTTGACACTCAAGCAATTTCGGATCTTAGATATCACAACGAGGAAAAGGTGACAACCCATTATTCTTTGCGCATCACTAAGTGGGAAAAAGTCTGACAAGTGGAAGGGTGGTATCGTTGTTGTAGGAAGAGTTATTAGCAGAGAAAAGACGGTGAAAATTGGCGGAAACCTCTACGGGAAAGGTAAGAGACGTGGCCTCCCCTCCTTTTGCAACGGTCCAAGGCTTATTGACACACAGTGGTAGCCGAGGCATCTGGTGGAAATGCCGGAGAACCTCAATCTATTTCGAACCCCGCCTCCGCATCAGTGCCAAAACCTGAACTAGATAACCGTACCGCCGAATCTATCAAGGCCGAAACTCGACGGTTGCAGAAAGAGCTTGATAAACGGCGAATAGATAGTTCCACGAGAGATGTGGCCGCTATAGCTGTGGACGTCGAGCCAGGGGATGGGCCGAAAGACAGCGTCATTGGTGACAGGGATGATCATGTCGCCGCAGCAGAGCCCAGCAAACCCAAGAATGACCGATCGGTCAGATTCTCCGACCATGGTTCCCGCACAGACTCAGAGTCTCAACAAGGGAAACAGAAGGAAGTGCGGACCGAGATCCCCGAGGAGAAACAGAAGGAAATGTGGACTGAGATCACCAAAGATCTGGTAACACGGGAAGCAATCGAAGAGCTGGGGTATAATTTTGAAGAAACGGAGCAGTTCTTTTACGTGATGGAGTATTTGAAATATGTAAGTCTACAACCAGCGTCGTTTTCCACCCCAACTCGTCTCCAGATTTTATATTTTACGTTATGTCATGAGGCTGGCAGACGGGACCCTCTTCTAACGTCCTCCCAGGAAGATGTGCTCAAGCTTGCCGAGCTCAGTGATGTACGGCGTAAGCTGCGCAGGTATAGCGCAGAGCACGACTTAGCTGTGGATACAGAGAACACAGGTCGAGATTCTCAACCACACACAGGAAATACTCCAGATCTTGGTACAAGTGAAGAGGAAGGCGTGCCAGGATTGAGCGGAATTGAAAGTATTAGTGGTCAGATCGCTACCAGTACATCGTCTACAAGATATTTAGAGATGAGAAGGAGGAGCTTCTAAAGTAATGAAAGACAGGTATAGCTTTATATATACTTATAGGGATGAATGGTTAGCCTTAATATATAAGCTTACCTGAAAAGTAATACTTAGTGCCACGACTTGTATTGGAGTGAAGCATAAAGGTCATGATTGGTCATAATTACGAAGACGACAATCCTCTTGACTCCATTCTACTATACACGCCTGACTACCCAGTACCCTCTCCTACTTGGATGTCCAAAACATCAGCCTGAAAGGCGGGCCAGTACTTAACCCGCACCCACTGAAGCAGCCTCAGTAACGCCATCGATAGCTTGTAGATGCTAGGTATCGTCTCTGTGCTGCCTAGTGGCACGCGCTCAAACGTCCGAGCCTTACCGTTGGGGTCCCGAATAGTTGCCACAAAGTACCAGTCGTGCTTAATGACAATGATGCCAGGAAGAAACTCTATCCTGGATGGAATAGGGCCGCGTTCCCAAAAGAGACTCCGTCACTGCGACGAGTGCCACGTAGCCATCTGCAGCAGTGCGGTTTCATAAGACTGCTCTGGGCCCTTGGTCTCGATATAGATGGCAACAGGGTACTTAGTCAAGTCGCCCCAATCCGTATGGTTGATCGACATGGATGGACGGCTGATACAGAGCGACCGGATAGCATGGTATTGCGGAGAGGTTGCTTCAGGCTGGAGACAGATGCAAAAGTCGACCATCTTGCTTGGCGCGTTCTCCGGTTGGTATGGGGGTACGATTCGGGCAGTCAGACTGCGTTTGGGTTAGCAAGCACCGTCTGAGCTGCGGCTTCGAGAAGGCAAATACATACCAATATCGATAGTCTAACAGGTCATCGTTGCTGGAGCTATCTCTCATGGCCCACTCCAACATCTGCGAATGCACGTCGTTATTCCAAGACGACTCTGCAAGGTTTTCTTGGAAACACCTCTTTGCCAGACGAAATATCTTGCGGACCGTTTGAGTATCAGGTAGCTGTGATGTTTCGAACTCTGGGCTGTCTCCAAACATCCACTCTCGGACACGTTCGCCGGCGAGCTGAAAATGAGTTAGCGAGAACTAACGCGTTGGATGGGGACTTATGGGATAACGTACGTCGTCTTGTAGACCCTTGGGGAAAACGCCGAAACTTTCATCAATCTTCCACAAGCTCTGCGTCAGACTACCCAGTAACATCGGCAGTTTGTCGTCCTCGATGCTCGCTCTGGAGAATCCCGTCTCCCGTAAGCTCGCGTTGTGGAGCTGCTTTGTTGGAGATGAATGGCGGGAGATCTTGGAAGCTTTGGAAGAAGAAGCCCTCGACGAGGAGGGGGTTTGGGAACCTGTTTCAGCGTCGCTGAGAGAGATGGCTGCAGCCGAACGGCGAAAGGGGCGAGGGGTAACATCGATCGTTTGAGCAGGGGCGAAGTCGCTTTGTTGTCGTTGACGGTCGTCTTGGTCGTCGTCGTTGTTGTAGTTGTCTGGATCCCTGGGGTGCTTAGGAGGTATGGTCGGCAAAGAGGAGTCGCCGTTGGGACCTGATCTTGTCGCGGGCCAGGACGTTGGAGCAGATACGGATGCCGCGTGCGTCGTTAGACGTGACCTGGCCCGTTTCGTGTTGGGATGGGCGTTTTGGGTCTTTCGTTGGTGATAGTCACAAGTGTGTTCGTTGTTGAGCCGCGGTCGCTTGCGCGGTCGGAGTGAGGAGGGCGATGGTTCCTCGAGATGTGCCGGAGCAACAGACTCAAGCCATTCCAAGATGTCGTTGTCGTTGCCCATGGTTCGACGGCATGTGTGTCAGCTTCGGGCGTAGACGAGGGACAAAAAGGGTTGATATAAGTTGATTGGGAGGATTGATTGGTGGCTGCTTGGCGACTTGTGTTGCGTCACTGGGGAAACGTTCCGAGAGAGTGAGTGGGTCAGTGACGGCTAAATATGGGACTTGATTTTGGCCGAGACGCGCTTAGTCATGGTCGCAGCAGACTCGATAGTTCCACACACATCTGGTCAACTACTTCTTAATGAAGGGAAAAGTTTAATAGCATGTAGATCGTATATAGCTAGTATCCCTTATATACATCTTGCCAATTCTACATCTCAAGTTCTCCGCCCCCTTTCATAATACTATGCATTGCCCTTGCTTTCTGCTTTCGAGATATGATACAGAAAAGTTCATATCAAGCTCTGAAAGTCGTAGAAACCCACGAATCAACTTAGGCGTTGGTAGCGAAACCGATGCGGGAGTTGGTGGTGTCATAGACAGAGTAGTAATTCTCAAGAAACTTCTGACCGATGATAGTGTTGACGCCAGAGCTGCCACCGTCGTTGATCCAGGCGTAGTACTTGCCGGAGGTCAGACCGTAGTAGCTGTACTGGGCAGTCGGGACCAGGTACTGCGCCGGTGTGAGAGTGTAAGTCGTTGACCCGAACTTGATCCCAAAGTTTGACGTAGGCTTTGTAGTAAACACAGCTAGGCCGGATGAACTATCAGTCTTGCCGCCAGCAGCAGACAAGAACTTGTTGTAGGCGCTGGTTGGGATGTAGATGAGCGTAGTACCAGTGTCAACGATACCAGTGTCAACGATACCAGTGGCAGACGAGGCAAGGGTAGTCGTGCCATAGGTGAAGCTAGCAATGGAGATACCCCAGTACGCAGAGGCAGAGCCGCTTGTGAGTGTTGAGAAGTAGGTGATTGAACCAGTGTACTTGGAGCTATCAGTGCCACCGAGAGTCAGCTCTCCATTGGTGTCACTGGTGTCGCTGCCAGACTCCGGCTTAAAGGAAACACCGAGCACTTCCGTCGAAATAGACCCCTGGCCATAGAGGTTGTCCAAGAAGGTTGGGACGGTGTTGACGTTCGAGACCGTGCCCTCGGTGAGATCAACGGGACCAAAGCCGATGATGCCATCGACACCACTAAAGCCGGAAGCCGAGGTAGCAGCACCAATCGACTGCGATGCGACGGAGAGGCCGCCGAAGCTGACTTTGTCGGTGTATTCCTTGCCAGAGAACGAGCCAGAGCCGTAAGTAACGGACACAGTACCGCCAGTCGACTTGCCGGTCGATGTGGCTTCGCAAGAGGTTTGAGCACCACACCAAGTGTTTGAGGCTATGTGATTTCAATCAGTATATGGTAGCTTTAGCGGTGCAAAGGAAGCTACGTACATCCAGTATCGACGATGAGATTCCAGGTTTTACCACCGATGACGACCGGGGCGACGTAGGTTACATCGTCGTTTGTGACCGAGCCAGAGCTGACATCAACGTTGAAATGGACGGCACTCTTGCCGTTGATCTTGTTGATGCGGGACTGGCCTTTCTGAACGATGTTCTTGACTGAAGTGACGCTAGAGACGTGCTTCAATGACAGAACAGTGGTTTTGGCTCTGGGCTCAACCGGCGAAGCCGTGACAGCGGCGGCGGCAGCAGCCACAGCGAGAGAGACAGCGAACAACATTGCGTTAAGAGGAGATGATGGTCAGTGAGCAATAGAAGATTCTTGAGTGGATGATTAAGAAAAGAAAGGAGTCGCAAAACCAGGAACGGAGAGCTGCATTTATATACAAAGTTGTCCACGACCTGGCTTGCTCTGTACATCTCTTCTCGGAAAACCGGCATTATGCGATTGACGGTCGTATCTAGTCTGACTAGGATTGAATCATCTACCAGTTACCCAAGAATCATGATATTCGTTAGGCGTGCGATGATTTTCGTTGTTCGTTCGCAGCCGCATAGCCGCTAACACCTGCCGCATCAGGCAGCTCCCACACCTCACTCGGGCTGTAGCTTTCGACCCCACAAGGTGTATGGGCGAATTACCCTTTCAGTAAATCATCTAAGCATATGTAGCGGATAACTGCACTCTGTTCACGTGTGTGTAGGGAAGAGTTGATCATCTTGCGATTAGCTCATACATGATGTTTCTGTGTCTACTGATTACGATTCGAATGTGAGCCGGTTAGCCGTTCGTAAACTGCTATACAGCCTAGACGTATCCTGTCTTAGTTAGTGTGGGAATTTCTTGCGCATTATGATCGATACATGTCGAGGCAGTTAGAGATGATTACCTATGAAGGTTAACCCAGATAGACTTCTAGCTCTAGAAATCTAAATTCACTAACCTTGTACTCATATAATAGTGCTCCTTTGTGAATTTGCTAAGGATATCTAGAAACCCCCCATTTACACATATCACATAGCCAAGGTTCAGCGCATATTAACATGTGGCGGTTCCCTTAACTAACCGCAGGTCCGATAAGGGTTCTGAAATAGCGCCACATCCTACATTGATACTACCTGTATTTCTTTCACTGAATGCCACTATTCATCAAATCGGCGTGCTACTAGTTACGGCATGCGTTCCTGAGCAGACTGGATTGCTTCTCCTACGCTCGAGGTGCATGAACAAAAGTCCCCTTATCTTCACAGAAATGCAGGAGTTGGTTGCTACAAAATGTTTCTAGTGTTACAGATGTTCCGCAGTCTAGATGCGGACGTGGTCTACGGCGCTAACACAAGTTCCTTTCTTTACCTGTTTAAGCTTGCTAGCCGGAACAACAACAGGTGACTTGTTACCGTGTAGATCACCTTAGGCCCGGGAATGCGAAGACCAGGCACACTGTAACTGGCGCAAAAGTTCCTCTTGCGGTGGGTCAACCTAAACCAATTGGCTTTCCAAATTCTTGCAAACCGGCAATGTCGGCACTTCAATAGACTAACTTATTGAGCACCTTACCTTCCTTATTGGGCGAGTTAGCCGGGCTGTTGCCGTGTTTGCCTGTGTGCCTTTTTACTTTGATCGCAATGATTGCTCTCTCTTGCCGTGATTATTGAGTGCTCCGCGGTGGCAAGGCAGCGCAAGTTTTCCACATGTAATTTCAACTCTTTCTAGATGCAATCCGAAGAGCTTGTAGAGTTCTTGAAAGACGCCGAGAAATACTTGTTGACTTATGGATCCCTGATAGAGGGAGCTCCGCTGTGGACGTACGTATCTGCCCTCATCTTCAGCCCACTGACGAGTAAATCTGGGAACAAAATGTGGAAGCAAAGGCTACCATGCATTGAATCTGTTCAGGGTATTAGACAGTGACGTATGTTTGCAGATTCTCGAGGGCCACCAGGAACCAGTTCATGCAACCGTCTTTTCACAACTAGGCGTTGCACCAGCATCGCATGACGGCACAGTTAAGCTCTGGGCCTGTGCTGGCTGTATTCTTCTCTGCAGATGGCCGCATGGTTGCATCTGCATCTCATGACCATGCCATCCGGCTGTGGAGTTCGGCGGGAGAGCACAACAAGATCCTTCAAGGCCATGAAGGGCCGGTGAATACTATCAAGTTCTTACCGGATGGACAGTTCGTTGCGTCCGCTTCAACAGACGGCACTGTCAGACTCTGGACCATAACACGGGCAAATGTTAGAGGATGTATCATGCTTACTCCGTTACCGCCTTAGCCTTTTCTCCGGGCGGAAAGCTGGTGGCTTCCGCCTCGACTGGCGGAACATCAACACAGGCATCGCTCCAGAGAAGAGAGATGCTGGGGTTGAATGCATTTGAGTGCAAGAATTACCTTATCTACTGGTGGCAAGAAACGTGCATGGGGCTCATCAAAGGGAGGTATCGGACTTTGGGACATTGCGGCCCGTAGTTATCAGTATCTGAATCATGGGATATCGGCTGTCTTCATTGGCTTCTCGGAGAAAGATAGGTATCTCCAAATTGACCAAGGATCATTGAGGCTTCCTACTGGGCATTTTGATGAGACAACCCCATTTCAACATGATATATTCATCGATGATGAGTGGGTCACTTGAGGGAGAAAGCCCTTGCTTATGCTTTCTAAGGGATATAAAGCTACTTTATTTGCAACGAATGCCAATATAGTAGTCTTAGGGCATGTACACGGAGGTGTTAACGTTTTTGCGTTTTAACTTAAAGTTATAGTTATAACTTTAGTATTAAAAGGGCTGTTTCTTTTATATCAATATTATTTGCTAGTACAAGAAAGGCGTCTTGCCGCAGTCAAGGGGTCCCTGATGGCTCGTTCATCGCCACGGGCCATGAATTGTCATTGCGCAAGTTGGCAAAATACTTACCCGGCTGACGTAGGACGCGTCCGTCATTAAGAACAAGCTAGAGACGAAAACCAGTGCAAGCACCACCAATCCATGCTCATTACGTCAAGGGATGGCCAGGCACCAGGCCAGCTCCTTTGTTCAGTGTGCGAAAGGATCGGAACAGTTCGCTGCCGAGATGTTCTGTTCAGCCAACCACCGCAAACAGTACATGAGACCACACTCAAATTTGGCGAGGATCGAAGTACCGTAATCTTGGGCTGGGGCGATGTGGAACTGGTCCCTCTGAAGATCCTTTGTACAGTCAAAAGATGCGACAATCCCCGCATCGCTTTCCCCGTCCATTAGTTCTGCGTCCAATGGTAGAAGCTAAGGACTAATAAAGTGCATATCTTTACTATTGTAGGGAAGCGGCAATGCCAGTGGAAGGATTGCGTAGCACATGAACTCTACTCTTAGCAGATGGGGCTAGTTCATCCTGCGATGGTAGCAATTACGTCACAGAGTATAGGGCGGTATAGATAGGCAAATGTGTGGGGATAGACTAGGTGCTGGAAGGGGCGAAGGAATTAGCCCTGTCGATCAGCGACTATTATGCTCACGAGATTCCGCATTCGAAACATTCCTACGCCTGCCAAGCTTATGGGCGCTCATGAAATGGGGAACACGATGCTAATCTCCCCTAGGGAACAGCAGTAGTTGGAGCATCTCGACGATGATCTCATTAGGGAACTATTCTGAGCATTACGTTGATGATGATCTGTCTGGAGAACAATACTGGTCAGAATTTAGCTGCTGCCTTGATCTTACAAAGGTTTCATAGTAATATAAATATGGCTTTGACGGTACTGAGATCCCCCCAACAGCAATACTTCCCTACCAACACTCACAGACACAAACACAACATTCGTAACAATAAGCTCAACATTTACCCCAAACTCAATTCAAACCAAAGCCACCACAATGTTCTCTATTCTCCGCATAGTTGGCCTAATGGCCCTTGTTGGCTACTCCCGAGCGGATTTCGCAGTTGGCACTTCTGCTTCTCAAGGTGAGCACATTCAACTGTGGCATTGTATCGACACATGCTAATAGTATGAAGGCGGAATCGGAGAGATCGTTCCTGATACTGGAGGCGATGTTTACAGCACTGATGCAGTCGCTGTGTCCTACCCAGGAGGCTGCCTTGACAACGTTCAGCAGTTCGAGGTATGTCAACCGCCCGCTATTATTATTGCTATACACGGCTAACATAGTCGCAGTGTGTCTCAGAGCGATGCTTGATTGAAGGCTTCTTTGAAATTCGTGGTCTAAAGACGGAAGATCAATACGGTTTCAACTGGAACGGTGAGGGCTGGGAGTTTTCTCAAAACAGCCAGACCTTGGGCTTTTGCACCAAGAATGACGACGAGGGCTGCACCAAGACAGGTGTCAACTACTCGCTTGGATTTTTCTCACACATGCTCTGCACTGGGTCTATCAACTCTGGCTTTTAGGCCAACGTACTCCTTTTTGTACATATGCAGAACTTATAGACTTATAGACTGTACAACCTCTTCAAGCCATTCACGACAGACGGAAATATTTCCCTTACTTGTCACCTCCCTTCGATGTCATTACAGACACATTTAGCAAGCTGTTCAATAGTAGCGCTTGTCACTCGCCTATCAAAAGAATTAAATTTCAACTAAGTCCCATCAGCTACCTCAGCCCACTTCTTGGAGGATGGCGTAGTTTATCACCGTGTGGGGTTTTCATCGTCTGGACGATCACATTGTCCGGTTGGAGAGTAAGCCTGCTTGAGTCGGCTAGTGCAAGAAACAGGCGACCTCCAGACCCACTCTAGTAGACGAGGTGGATCATCTTGAGGCGATTCTGCTTTTTATCATCATTAGGGAAACAGTACCGGTTCACTCAGCCTCTGTGATAGCGCTGCCTGTATTCCCATTGGTAATTAGGTAAGGGGGCGGTTGTCCCAATTCAATACATCATGGAATTCAGAGGCGCCTATGCTCGATGTCTACTGGAACGCTGACACGCTGATTCCTACAAGCAGACTAACAACCACCACTTATGGCAGCAGAAGCAGACCCGAGGTCTAACGTTGGTTCAGCGCTATCTCAACTGAGGAGCGTTTTGAATAGGATTGGTATATCAGAATGTTGCTTATGTTGAGCCATACATGCCTTTTCACTTAGGTTAGATCTATATCATGTCATGGGTACGCTTTGTTGTAGAGAAACTTACGATGCTGCCGGCTGTCATTGCTTTGAGTTGCGCGCGTAAACATTTAAAGACGCCAACGACATTGACAGAAAGTACAAAGCCCAACTGGTCATTGCTGACTTCTGTGAGGGGAACAGAGGGGAACAGAACTCCAGCCATGTTCACAGCGCCGTCAAGTTTTCCGAACTTCTGCACCGTCTTGTCTATCCACGAATCAACAGAAGCGCCGTCCCGAACGTCGACGACAGTGGCAAGGTGCTTTGTGGTGCTTCCTAGTAGAGCCTCGACTGCAATCTTGCGTGCAGCTTCTTGCAAGTCTGCCAGAGAGATGGAGGCGCTCCGCGACGCGAGGAGCTGGGATGTGGCAAGACCCATGCCGCTTGCTGCCCCTGTGATAGCGATCTGGAGGAGGAGTCAGCGAGTATAGACACTCATTGAAGTAGACTGGAAGACTGACCACTTTGCCCTCGAATGTTGCCATGTTGCGCGTCTCTGTCATGTGCAATGCTTCAAATTGTCAACCTAGATCTGATCACTGAATATGCAAAAGAACCTTCCAAGGCAGCTGGATATACTTCCTAGCCGAAACCTCTTGTCTTTCAGGTGTGTTATGAATACTTATCACTAGCGCCGTCTCGTCGGAGTATCTGTTTGGGAGCGGGACCATTGCCGACGCCGAGATAAGTGTCGGCCAGAAAGCACTGGACTCCGAGCCGAAAGTTTGGGGTCGTGATAGCGTGTGGACACCAAGCACCCCAGATTTTAGAAAACCCGGGGTCTTGAGATATGTACGTAGGCTAGATTAGCAGTCTACGAGGCTAGGCAGGCTAGATCATGTTCGGCGTTATCTACGTCGATTTAAAGCTAAGACTGCGTCATGGTTCTTGTTAGATGCGTCCAGTTTGTTATCTTCCCCGAATTGCTCGTCGGCCTTGGACGCCGACGCCAGGTCTAGAACGGTCACAGTTGACCGAGCGAACAATGCAGATGAATTGCGGTTTGTTTATATACGTTCTATGGAGCGTGGTTGTTCCCGAAACTTGTTCAATTGGTTCTTCAACTCGATTTTCTTTCGCAAGTGATTTCACCATGGCTTCCCCCCAAGAGTACGTCGACAGAAAGACCATGTTGAAGTATGCCCGAGAAATACTACAACACGGCATATGGTCAGGGGCTTTCACCGAGAGCAGGCAACTCAACATACAGAGGCGACGATCGTCCGACCCGCGCACGTAAGCGACATCCTTAGTCATAAGAGGATTGTAGACCAGAGGCACGTTGCTCGCGTCATGCTCAACGCTTGCTGTCGTACGGACAGAAATTCCAGGTGATGCCGTGCTTTCTTGGATCGCATGCTGGGCTTGGCTCCGCCTGGGAGATGAGTAGCTTGCTGCTGAAAACGTCAGCCTTGTAGTAGAAGTAGGAGATAACGCGGATTGGGCAATGCCGGGTTCTTGGTACCGCACCGTTGGTATCTCTATGAGTATGTGGAATTGTATCAGGAGCAAAGCCGAGACGGACACCGAGACTAAGCTCTGCCCCTCGGACGGTCCAGTTGACGTCGCACTCGTCGTAGCAGTCGTCGTCGTCGGTGTCGGTCTTTGCTGCGCAGCTTGACGCTGCAACTCCCGCAGATAACTCTCCGACACTGAGACCTGGACGTCGTCGGCGGGAAACGTGCAGGTGTCGTGCCGGCGGGTACAGCGAGCACACGGACGCCCGCCAGAACATCTGACTTTGGCGGTTCGACACTGTTTGCAGCTGATCCATCATGTTAGGCTCGCTCGCCCTCGGTATGGCTTCCGACCTCCGACCTCCGATGAGTGGACTTACAACTGTTGATGTTCTCCGTAGAATCAAGAAAAGTGCGTGCCTAAGAGTGCTACTTGATCCACATCTTCAAGCCATGCCTTTAACTCGTCTAGGACCTCATTCCTTCGGTCATTTAAGGCTTCAACATGATCAAGATGTCTTGCTCCATAGATACGAATACCAGCTCATGACTATTACCGCAACATTCTCTTGTTAAGAGCTTGTTCGAAGTCAGTCATCAGAGGGGTTGTATCCGCGACACCCAAACCCGTGCAAAAGACTAGCCCGGGGTAACTTCAACACGTATTTGCCTCGGATGTTGGTCAAGCTCCCTATTATTATTGGGCGGCGCAATAGTGCGATGATGTGTTAAATGAACCTTGGGCGTATTGCTTAGCATGAGAGGGAGAAAATTCGGAACGGACAATGGGAAGATGGCATTATTCCATGGTGCCTCTAGTACTACAGGGCGTCTAGCATATGCCGACAACCGTCATTATTTTCAAGACCTCATTCTCCACTTCCAGACCTGATCATCGACAGTCGTCTCCAACGAAACGCTTCCGCCACGGGTGCAACAACCAACCTCAAAACCTGCGTCATCTGCTTCATCCGAGACGATTCGCCAAGTCGCTAGTCTACTTCATTATTCACATCCCATCTTCACATCGGATCAAGACATTTGAACGGATCTTCTATTCCTCTTTAAGGCATCTCAATTCTTGGGTATCACACAGGCCATTTGCCTCTTCTCTAACAGATGCCCTATGTTCTATGCTGGCGATAAAGGCATCGGACACGGTCCAATCCTTTCCTCATCTTCTAATAAAACCGTCCTGTCCCAGCAACTCAATGCTGTCAGACTGGGATATGCGACTCAAATCGAATAGACTCGAGGCTGTATCATTTGATACTCAAGGGTTCTTCCTTTCATTCTCGTTCTCAAAGGTTCTTCCCTTCTCAGAGCTGGAATCAACTGGTGGGTCTTCGGCGCTGTCATCCGCAGGACCTTTCTCGCCCATAGCCCCTCGGCTAGCGACGTCGAACAAGCCAAGGCGAATGGCCTCGGCCTCGACCTCTTCCTGAGTGAGGAACGGCATCTCCTTGGCGGCCTTGACGTAGGACATGTTCTCGACGTAACCCTTGGCAAAGATGATGTCGATCTCCTCGAGAGAGCGGTTTGCGGTCTGATAAAGGTCAGTTGCCACTCTTTATAAAGACTGCTTAGGCTCTCTTGGAAACTTACCTCGGGGTAGAACAGGTAGAGGACGGGGAAGAAGCAGGCGTTGACAACAGCGAAGAACAGGTAGGTTCCCCAGCTGATACGCTTGATCATAATAGGCACAACCATGCTGTATCCTTTGTTAGTAACTTGCCGCTGAAGCACGATCGAGGAAACTTACACAATGAGGAAGTTGAACAGCCAGTTGGTGCAAGTGGAAACAGCGTTGGCCTTGGATCGGGTCTTGAGAGGGTTGATCTCGGCGGGGTAGAGCCAAGGAAGAGGCAACCAGGTGGCACCAAACGAGGCGATGTAGGTGAAGAGACCGACAGCGGCGCCCCTTGCAGCGGTTTTGGTGCCAGGGATCAAACAAGCAAAGACAAGAACCATGGACAACATCTGGCCGGCAGTACCCCAGAGTAGAAGCCTACGGCGGCCAACTCGCTCGACGAGGAACCACGAAGCCGTGGCGAAGATGCTGTAGACAATCATGTTGACACCGCCCAGCAGGAGAGACATGTTCTTGGTCTCGCCAATGGACTCCTGGAAGAGAATGGGGAAGTAGTAGATGACGGCGTTGCATCCGCCGACCTGCTGCATGAACTGAGCACCAGAGCCGAGCAGCATACGACGGAAGTGCTGCGTCTTTCCGTTGGTGAAGAGCGCCTTGACGGGGGTGCTCTTCTGTCCGGCGAAGCCAGAGGCGCGGATGGAGTCGAGGATGACATCTCGCTCCATCTTGGTCTCTGCGCTGTCGATTTCGTAGCCACGGATAGCAGCAATGACCTTTTCGGCATCTTCGTATCGCTCGTGGGTGAGCAGCCATCGGGGAGACTCGGGCAGCCAGATCATGGCAATGGAGAGGACCAGGCCAAAGACGACCTGGAAGGCAATGGGGAAGCGCCAGACGAGGTCAGGGCTTCCGTACGAAGCACCGTAGTCGATCCAGTACGCGATGAGGGTACCGAAGGCAATAATACCACCTTCGATGCAGATGAGAAGACCACGGTTGGAGGTTTTACTGCATTCAGCCTGGTACGTCGGGATGGTCGAGGTGTTGATGCCGTTTCCGACACCGGTGATGATACGGCCGATGATGAGCTGGGCGAGCTGCGAGTGGCCCTTGACACAGCTGATCTGGATGATGACGCCCAGAATCATGATGACACCGCCGAGGATCATGGCCTTCCGGCGGCCGAGGAGATCACCAACGGCGAGGATGAACATGGCACCCGCCAGGCAGCCGATTTCGTAGATGGCGGTGACAAAGCCCTGCATGGTCTCGCCGTACGTCTCTGGGAAGTAGTCGTTGAAGTGGGGAGCAGAGATGATGCCGCTCATGACTCCCTGGTCGTAACCGAAGAGCAGGAAGCCCGTCGTGGCCACCGTGGAGATGGCCAGCGACAGGCGGTTCCCAGAGAAGCCTGCAAAGGTTGGAGGCGCCATGCTGGGCAGGTTTATGAAGGGGGGGGGGGGGGGCAAAACAAAAAGCAGGCCTAGGATGCCAGAGAAGTAGTAGCAAGCAAGTCCGGCTGCGCTTGAAGAAGGGGTATCGACTTGCAAAGCGGAATAAGCATGCAACGCTCAAGTGAGGAACGGAGAGGGCAAGCTCGGGCTTGTTATAGGAAAAGACGAAGGGGACCTTGACAAGCCGGGAAGCACCTGGTTCAAGGCTCATATACCTACGACGATTAAAAATCTGCAAAAATCTCTTTAACATGGAAGTTTCATGGGACGCCCCACAGGGATAACCATGTCTGAAGATGATCTTCTCCCATGACGTTTTGTGGTGGTTGATGCAGGTTGGCCCGCGAGGGTTGTATCGCCCGGGGTCCGACTCCAGTTCTCCACCACCCGCAAAGTTGAGAGTGGAATCTCGGCCGGGGGGAATAGCGAAGTTCATGAATCGTGCGGGTCAGTTACGGAACGGTGAAGGGCACAGACGGCCCAGTATTCATTATCAAAGGGCAGCACGGGGGGGGGGGGGAGTGACCCAGTATTCGGTCAGCGACCCAGTCTTCAGTGAGAGCGACCCAGTCTTCACTGAACGCGGCCCAGTCTTCACTGAACGCGGCCCAGTCTTCAGTAAGAATGACCTTTGTGACCCAGTCTTCAGTAAGAATGACCTTTGTGACCCAGTCTTCAGTATCAGTGACCCAGTCTTCTCAGTAAGAGGGACCCAGATTGTAAGAGCAACCCCGGTATTCGATTATCAAACGCCAACCAACAGCCGAGGGGCCCCTTTTTTTTCCTTTTGCCGATCCTCCGTGTCGTCATTCCCGTGTGCCGCCAGCCGCGCCGCGAACCCCAAACGAAAAAGAAAACCGCCCTACCGCTGGTTGTCCGAGATCTGCCAAGCCGGAACCCAAGTCCACATAGATGGCTCCACAGGGGCCCAGAACTAACGGCTTTGCTCGGCGTTACTGTTTGTTTCGGTCGGGCAATGACGTAGAGGCCAGAGCAGCAAACGGCGCAAACATCGAACCATTTGGGCGTCTTTTCTGGAGAAATGGGGGACGGGGTTGCATCCTTTCAGTGGACTTTTCTATCAAAGGTGGGGATGGGCCTTTTTTTTCGCGGAGAACGAACGAGTTTCGGACGAGGAAACAAATGAGAAATGGGGGAAAAGCACGAGCCTTCAATTAGTACTATGTAGAAACAAACACAAGCACAAGCACAAGCACAACACAAGCACGAGCCTCACAAGGAAAACCCCGCTTCTGAACTCGGCTGTCAACGACAAAAGATCGCCTCGGCAGGTGAAAGAACGCGGGCGGTTTACTCTAATCTTATTCATCTTAAAGCGCGAAGGGTCTTCTCCGGGGTTTTTCCTAGTTATTACGTAGCAATGGACCAACATCTGCATAGCATCTCCCCAAGTACGCGCATCTAGATCCCCCCCCAAATCACACCATGTCCTCCACCAACATCATAATCCTCCCCTTCCATTCCCCTTCTTTTTTTTTTTTCTTTCTCTTCATTTCCTTCCTCGCTCATCGCGGTAACTTCCACAAACAAACCACTCCACACCCCAGGCTGATTACTATGTATTGTCGTCCAAAAACCCACTCTACGCGCACCAAAGGAACGAACCCATCACGAATGTCTCATCCCTGTGGAGCCGCCGTGGAGCACCGGCTCCGTAAATGTCCCCATGCCCTAAAGCCATGGTTGCTCCCTAGGTGGGCTTGGGTGGATTTGGTGCGTGAGCCTTCTGACGTATTGAACTCGCCAAAGCACCACATCCCCCGGTTGGAGTCGTACATGGCCCGTCGTAAACGGCCGTCTGTTTTGCTGCATTCAGCAGGTGCCCCGACTAGGGACCGGTGATAAGACGAGGCTGATGAGAAATGGCGCTCCGCTTATTGCGCATGCATGTTTTATCTCAGCGACGATGTGAGAATATTCTTGCGCGTAGAGCGCCGGCTTGCTCCTTTGGCTGCCTCTCCATCCTTTGCACTCCACCAACAAGACCCGTAAAATACGGACGACCCGACGGACAGCCAACGGACACGTCGTAACCGTGGAGTAAGTAATTTGTAATTTCGGTTGAAGCCTTAACGCTGGGGAAGCGAGTTGTCCCGCTCAACAGCCTATCGTCACCCCGGACTTTGCTCGTGCGCTGCGACGTTGCGGTCGCACCGCCTGAGGCCGATGTAGGTTGGCTACCTTCGACGCCGCGGGGTTGCAGATGGGGTGGGAAGAGGAAGGCAAGGTCGCATGTACGGGCGTCTTTAAAACTGTTGCCTGGAAGTAAAAGGTACACGGACAGACCCTTTCTCGGTGAAGCCAGGAACCGAGGCAACAGATCTGCACGGGCTAAAGGGGGCCGCTCCATCGGCCTAGCTAGAAGGGATCCCGCTTCGGGAAATATATCTTGTCAGGCCTTGGTAGAAATTAAGTTTGAGAAACTAGCAATATACAAAGTCCATAGAAGTGACGTAAGTGTGATCAACGCGGTGCAAGTGCCGAGGCAGCGCTCTTGGGCGATGCCGGGATTCAATCAGATACACGCAGACGCAATTTCAATGGTTCTAGCTGACGAGAAGGCATCGTCGATGCCGGTGCCAGGTTCTCATGTTTTTTGGCATGAGACCCGGTGGCCACCTCAGTCAAGGAGTTTGATATCCCACGCTCCCCCCATCTCCCAGTTGGTCGGTGCCTGCAAGAATGCAGATCCCTCACGGCATTACGGCTCCTCAGTGAAGATGGGTCAAATTGGGTGCATGATGCACACGTAGATGGGTGATTTCCAATGTTTTAGATCGGTTCACGCAGGGCCGCTGATCTCAGTGTGACTCCAATCATTTTTGACTGCCACACAGAGGCAGCTGCCCACATCGTTGGAGGAATCATTGCCGACAAGCTTGTTGAAGAGCGCGCAGCTACTCCCTGTGTCATGTGCAAACCACTCTACAAAGGGAGTCTATTGTCTTGGATTCTGTTGCATATCTGGTGGTTCTTTCCTCGTCCAACTCACCATATCGGTTCTTATTCAAGAGATGATGCTTCCAGCTACATCGGCTCGACATCATCACAACCAGTGAATAGCCGTTGTCTAGCTATATCTACTAAGACACCTCGAGTCATCTGGGCCCTGACCATACAGGTATTGAGTGCGGTGTATATGCTCGAAATCCAAGCCTTGGACTCGCTCCCATTTGAGCTCAAGGGTAGGGTCAGGTGAGGCTCTGGGAGACGAGAGGATATACATTTTGTTACAAGCGCAGCTCCCCAAACATCAGGGTAGAGTTTTCTTTCTGCTACAAATCAATTGACTTATATTACAAATCAGTTCAGTATTGGGTAAGCCAAGAAGACGAAACAGTGCACAATGGAGTTTGCAGAGGCGTATTAATGTACGAGAAACTACATCATCTCAAATTGCTTCTTCTCGGTGGTTAGTGACACCTTGACCGCACTGACATTCTCCTCTGATGTTGGTCTCTTCGTTTTAGAAATTGCAAAGATGCCATATCCTTGCGGAACGTTCAGCCACAAGCGACCAGGGATTGGATCGGGTTGCAAAGTGGCGATGTGGCGAATTTAGCACGCGAGGTGCAGAGTTTGACGACCATTCCCAAATCCCCAAGTGGTCGATCTTTCCTTGTCTGCACGCAAGATAAAATTGTCGCGCCAACGTGCTTCACACAGTATCTACGAGGATGTGCCGTCAACAAGCCCTCACTTTCCTCAGCTCAGCCATAGTCGAGAATGACTGCTTAGAGTTTGCCGTCAACCGAATAGGGCTGATGAGTGATCATGGCCCGATACTCCTGCCGGTGAGGTGTTTGCTAGCCACCTACCTAGTTAAGGACCCCTGATATGCGGTCATCTCGCCCGAGTAGTGTAGTTCCTGTCATCATTACGAAGACAACCGAGGGTGCGCAGTGATGATTGGCCTGAGCAGCAGTATTGCTGACTTGTCCATTTCAAGAGCTCCCATCTAGGCAGTCCACAGGGCTCGCTTAACTTCGTTTGTTGTTCCAGGAGTATTTTAGCGAGATCCGAAGAACAGACCATGCGACCCCCACATCTCAATATCAGTGTGGGATTCATAGGCCACGAACGTTCATATCGTGGACTTGTATTTGTATTTTAAATTAATTACTACGCCACCCCAAATGTCCATTTTATTATTAATCAAGCAAAGGAACCCAAATCGCAGAGTCGGCTTGTTTCTTCAGCTATACAAGACGAGCAGGTTTTCTCAATTGAGTTGGTACATCTCGTTGTTTGATGTGGTCAAGCGATGGCGTTGATTCTAATTGAACCCGGAACCAGCTGGCCCTCGTCAAGACGCCAACATTGTTCCTTTGGACTGTTGGTTATCTGAAACTCCCCCGGGGGTTACGAAAAGGGGGGTACTCAGGAACTCTCTCGAGACCGCCTGCATGACTCAAGTGAAGTCACAATAATTTGTCATGAAAAGCAATGCCAAAGTGCGACCATTGAGAACTAGAACATAAGTGTATACGCTAGATGGTCTACAGTGTATCTTCCGTGGTGAACAGTCACGCCCGGCTGGTCCAACATGATTAGGATATTAGCCGTATGAACATAAGATGTCTTCTACAGCCGAGTACAAGTTGGAAATCATTCTGACACTCTGAGCTACGAAGTTCGCGCTCCAGACTTCACTTTCGATCCAGTCATTTCGGTGACTCAAACTCCAGTGTAAGAACAAATCCGGACTGGCACCGGCCACCTCAATGCCAGCTTACTCCTTCCTACTTAGGCCTAAGTCGCTTGACAAAGTTGAGTCTCGATGGGGGTTGAGAGCCTAGACTGCGGTTGCAAGTCAAATGATGTTGTAAGAATTGTCTCACCGGACTTCGTCTCTATGGCTGAACCTCATCAGCCACTCCAATGGAAGGTCTTACGTCAGACGGTGAGAGTGAGCAGTGAACCGTGAATGACCTGTTAGATCACGTAGAGACCCCAGGAGGTTGTTTTCAACCAGAGTTCTCCGAATACAAACCCTGGTCGCCAAGCCCTGTCGGGTTCCCCTAAGTCCGCCTCTGCTTCATACTAAGTCCGCCTCTAAGCCAGCCTCTCGTTGGTACCAACTTCTCGAAAGGGACAATGGTGGTCGACTCAGTATTCGAGGTAGACTACTCGATAATTAGGCTGCTCTATGCAGTGGACGCAAAGTCCAGAAGGGATGGCTGCAAAGTCCGGAATGGAATGAATATGTATATAAGACCACGTCCAGTCTTCCGAGACTCTAAACACTCTCTCTCCATCCCGCCTCAGTTACAACAGCTCTCACATAAACCACCCTACAACTCTCTTCCAAGTCTTTTACCCGCGCCTGTCCCTTGCTTCGAATTCCCTGCTGATCCTGATCTTTTTCAGTCAGGTATACCATATACACCACACTCAACACACCCAACATGCACATCTCCAGCCTTCTCACTGCCGTTGTCTTCGTGGCTTCGACCGCCTCGTCGCTTTCGACGGCTTGCAAGAGCGGAGAAGTCGCCGTCGGCACGAACCAGCTCTGCAACATCGGGAACCCCAACAGCGGCGGCAGCTGCGGCTTCGTGGCGCCGTCCATCTTCGCCAACGACTGCGGCCTCATCGCCAGTTCCGGCAAGTCCAATCAGTGCGACGCCTCCGGCTGGAACCGGGGCGCCTCCATCCAGTGCCACGCTGCTGACGGGACGCCCTGGATCGTGAACACCCAGGGCGGTCGGTTCGGCAACTGTTACAGGGCGAACAGCAACTGCAGCGCTGGGCCTTTGCAGCATTGGTACGCTAGCTACTGCTGCTCTAGGATCTAGACTGCCTGACTAGAGATACGGCGTTCCCTCTGGCTGCGTTAGCTGAGGGTCAACTGTCAAAAGTATGGCCTCGCAGAGTTGCGTACATTTGGATGAGCGTCGGGGAGTTGGGCAGTAGGCAACCTTAGCTACTAGAATTCAATTCATCCACCTTTTTCTCCCACCCGGTCTTAATTTCTTTCCCGCGTCTCGCCACTTTCGAGGGGGCCAAGGGGATAAGAGAGCACCTGAACCCAGACAACCAACCTAGCCCAGACAAATGAAGAACACAAATGGTTGGTCTGTGTCGTGGCGGTGGTATTCTCTCTGCATGAGATTGCCAGAGGATTAGGTCAGTAAGCTAGCCGGGTTCTAGATTTCCGATCTTGTTTAACTAGACATGATCTTATTCGCTAATCAGGGTGGAAATGTGGCGGTGGCTAAGACGCTAGGTTCATGCAGTACTTGGTACTTGAAGGCTTATAAGACATCACGTCGAAAGAAAGGCAGAGAGCAAGGTAAACTTGGAGATATTTATTATGTAATTAATTAATCAGTCTTTTCAAACATGATGGTAATGGCTTCAGGTGGTAATCTAGACGCTGACATGCTCGTTGGCGGGAGCTGGGGTCTTGGGCTTATCGTCATCCTCGACCAAAGTCTGCTTATCGTTGAGCTTGGGGTTGCGGAAGCACAAGGAGAAGCCGATAAGAGGGATACAGAGACAGATACCCGTGATGGTCAACAGGCGCTGGACGTGCTGGTAGGAGTCGACAATGGCGGCGCGCTCCTCGGTGCCCATGGGATACAAGGCGGCGGCCTCGAAGGGGTTGCCGTACGTGAAGACAGCCAGTGTGTCGTTGATGCCAGCAAGGTTCTTGCTCAATGTCGACGGCAGCACTTGACTCCAAATAGCTCCCGACACAGCGTTTCCGAGAGCAGAGCCGACGTTGTACGTAGCCAGGTAGAGACCGGTCATGACGGCAAGGTGCTCGTGCTTGACGTAGGCCTGGAGAGAGGCCTGCGCAGGGTACGGGAACATACCACCGGCAATACCGAGAACAATCTGAGCGCCAATGACACCGGATCGGCCGGCGCTGGAGGGATCACCACGGTAGCGGATGAGAAGACCGAAGGCGACGAGGAACAGGACAGTACCGCCGACGATGAACATCTTGATACGGCGAATCTTGTAGACGACGAGGCCGAGGAGGGTTCCGGTAATAACACTGGCGAATGAGTAGAGCGAGGTGATTCTAGTGGCAGCCGTGATGCTGAAGTTGAAGGCCACGACAAGGACGGTGTACAGGAAGTCACCCTGCATGGTCCAGGCAAAGTTGAGCAGGATGGCAATGCCCATTGGGGCCCAGATCGCGCGGTCCTTCATGAGGGTGAAGGGGACAAGCGGGTGAGGAGCTCGGAGTTCCCAGATGATGAAGACGGGGATGCAGACGAAGCCGATGACAAGAGGAGCAACGACCTGGGGAGCGCTCCACTTGGCCTGGAAGCCGCCGGCGATGGTCAGGGGGACAAGGATGAGGGCGAAGATGGCGATGATGAGGATGATGCCCACAACGTCGAGCATCCAGAACAGGGCAATGGAGAAGTTCTGGAAGCCGAGCTGCTTGAAGGTCGAGGTGTAGCCGTCCAGAAGACCCTGTCTCTTGGCACGACGGGCCACGACGGACAGGCTGATGACGAGAGGCAGGGCGCATGCCGGGTAGATGATACACCACATGCCGATTCCCCAGTGCCAGGTCGAGTTGTCGAGGATGGCCTGGGTGATGTCGCCGCTGACCCAGGTGTTGATTATGAAGGGCAGGGCGGGGATGTAGCTGAAGAAGAGACGGGCGCGCGTGGACGTGATGTCGGCGACGATGACCTCGACCAGCAGGATGATCATGGTGTAGCCGATCTGGTAGATGATGGCTCCGGCGGCGAACTGCGAGACATTCTTGGAGATGGACTCGATAACGGTGCCGATGACGTAGAAGAAGACGGACAGACAGATGAGCTCGACACGGCCGAAGACATCGGCAATCTTGGCCGACGTCGGCTGGGCGGCAGCGGCGATGACGGCGCGCAGCGTGGCCACGGTCGACACCAGCGAGTGGTTCGCGAACGACGACGTGGCATAGGGCTGGAAGGTGTAGCGCACGGTGCCGTCGAGGCCGTAGGCGTAGGCGACCAGGAAGACGCCGAGGAAGATGAAGACGCGGTCCTTGGTGGTGATGGCCGACGAGATGGCCTGGATGCGGACGACTCCGGGGGACTTGATGTCGCTGTTGCGGAGCGCGGCCGCCGTGGACTTGGGCGCCGCGTGGCCCTCGTCGTACGGCGGCGGCTGCTGGTGCTGGTTCAGGCCCAATTCCTTGGAGGAGTCGAGCACGTCGACGTCCTTGGTTGGAGACGACATGGCGGTTGAAGGCTGGGAGAGGACTCGGAGGAGGGAGGTTTGCTTGGAGGAGGACGGACGGGAAACGTGTGAGAGATGGAGGGGAGCTGGGAACTTAATATGGACCAGACGACGACGATCAGAGGCAGCCCCATCTAAAGATTGATTAGATAAACCCTGGCACAAGATTCCTTGCTTCTTTTTTCTTTCCCTAGACTCCGGAGGCCCGGTAGTCGTACGTAGCACCACCGTTGTTGGCTGGGTTTCCCTAATCAGATGGATCTAGCTTAAAGGGCCCCATGCCAAGACCCATCAGACGACCGACCACCATCCATCCATCTCAGCTCACGACGTCCTCCAATCCTGGGCGAGAAACGAGGTGGAAAGATGCCAGTTCCAGCTAGCAGGAAGCTCGGTCGACCCGATGGCTTTTAGGTAAAGGGCCGAGCTCGGACATTCGAAGACGTTGATTTGCGACATGGTCAGGCTTGGCGTGGGAGGAGAAGAAGAAGAAAGGAAAGAAACAAACAAGGGTAGGTTAGTTGATCCTTCGGGGAATTAGACTAGGCTTGGAGAAGCATGTGAGAGTTTGCCTTTCTGTCTGGGCTTTGTGTTTCTGTTGGCTTTTGTTTTCCCATCTTTTGCGCTGGGGAATTGAGTTTTGTCCATGACTAAAAATACATCTTCAGTAGGGAGCACGTCACGCACACAAAACTCTCTGTTTTTCTGTCTCTCCGATGTCTCGGGGAGAAACTTCACGGCACTCAGCCAGCGAACAAACCGCAAGCTCCCTCCCGGCTGCTCCCCGCCAACAGCCCAGGAAATCACAGCATGGGCAACCCAAAACCATGGGGGGACGTCCAGGCAGCTGTTTAACATGGATCAGGGCCCCGCGCGCAGCATTCTTTTAGTGTAGCCAACTCTCACACGAGACACAACCTCGTTGGTCTTCAGTTTTTCTCCATGGTGAGGCCTTTTCCACGCGCGGGGCCTTGGCTTTCGCGGGTTGACCGAGACATCAGCAATCCAAGCCTGATCGGTGTTGATCTTGGCTCGCGTCGACAACCTTACCCAGTCGACTTTGCACTCTACCCAGAGGATCATGCATGGTTTTGGGACTGGGGAGCGGATCCTGGGTGGTGGGGTTTGTCGACGAAAGAGGCAATGATTGTCAGGCTCCTTGACGATACTTTGTACGAATCGTCGAGTGCCGAGGAGGCGAGAAAAAAGGGAACGGAAGCGGGAAATGCCCAGCTTGCCTTGAGGTACATGGCGATGCCGTGTCTCCATCGACAAGGTCCTAGGTGTCTGTATTCGCCATCGTGAGACTCTTGACTTCGGAGAGGAAGCCTACCAAGAACTCTGGACCGTTGGTCTACCACTAAACCCACCCTCAGCACTAGTTTGCTCGCGGAATGTCCGATGGTTGGCTGTCGGAAGCCGATGCAACGTGACCCTCGCTCCACCCGCTGCTGATGATCCATCCATCCGGCATCACCCAAACGCTCATCAGCTCGTCCTCGTCCAGTGGAAAGTCGCCGCTCGTACGTCCCTGACTCCGAACCCGCTGTTGGACCTCCCATCCCGCGCAAGGTTTTTTTGAAGTTGGATCGGATTCTACGGGACCCGAGCGGCTCTTCCTTGCATCGACGCTTTGGAGTCGTTCTGTGGACTTTACTCGTAGACTGTACGAAGAAAGTCAGCCCAGCGGGAGGGAGGCAACTTGGCAGCTCATTCCCCGATGAATTAATTACGTATGCACTTCGCCGTCCACGAAGATTTTTTTTTCTCTTCCTTACCCAGATGTCATCCCACGCAGCGCCATGTCCATCAGCCAAGCCAAGCGATCCCGTTCCGGGAACTTGGGACGCTCCACAGCATGGCATGTAGCGTCACCTTTCTGCCTCTTGGCTTCCTCGCGTTTCGTCCCATTCCTCTCCTGGGGATGCAAGCCGAGGCGACTAGTGTTGCAGCATCATGTCCGGATATCCCAGGGTCGGGAATCCGACGGCTTGGACCTCGGGGCGGAACCCCCACAGGAAGCGCTTTTCATGGGTTTCTTTGGCCCGTATGAGGCAGTCATTCATTGGCAGGTCGCTGCGGTCCCTCAACCGCCGCCATGTGGAGCGCGGATATTGTAGTTGAAAGCATCAGCGTGACATATCGGGGGCATCGGGACATCGGGCTGGAGGTCCACTATGCCATGCCCTCTAAGCGGAAGTTCGCCATGGTCACGCACCGAACCTCCATAACAGGACTGGTCGCTCCTATCCAGCTAGATATTTTGCCGCGCGCTTCGGCCAACACACGAGACCACCAACATTGCTCGGCTCAGCCCAGTACGTAAACAACCCCAAGTAGCAACAAGGTCACGCGACCACCACGCACTGAGTCTCGGGAGACGCCATCGCAGCCAAGCCATGCGGCGGCCCGACTTGGAGGGGGCCACGAACCACAGGGCTGCAGGAGTTTGGCCGGAAGAGGGTTAGACAAAAAGGTCAGGCTCGGTGAAAGAAGGGCCCAGCGTGGCGACGGTGACATGTTCCAGAGTGAGTTTTTCCGTGCAAGTCGATCCGCAGACTTTGAACACAGCGGAATCAAGCTTGACGGGCAGGCAGCGTTCATCTCAGGCCAGCATTACTCAGTAGAGATTATCAGGAACATGAGAGGATGCGATTGTCCGACAGTAAGTCTTTCCGCCAATGATCCGGCCGAGTGACAACGCAACCATAGGCCGAACTCGCCCGAGCAGAGTATTCCACCAGCCAGCTACATCCTGCGCCGGCACTAGACAACACCGTTGCTCATACTGAAGCTATACCGGAGGGCCGCGCGGCGTGCCATCACTCGGTAGACAGAGGACATGAATTCTCATTTCGTTTGGGGAGGCCAAGGGCGAGAAACTCGCAAGTGCTTCTCCACGATGCGACATCAAGCTCAGATCATATGCGTCGAGCCAGATAGAGCCTCTCAGATGGTCATTGTATGAACCGTGTTTGGTCCGATCACCCCAGATCATCGGGCTATCCTAGCCGTCTTCGGATTCTGCTACAGAATCAGTGTATGAGAAGTCGGCTCAAGGGGTGAAGTGTCAGGGAAGCCGAGTCTCTTGGTCCACCGACAAACTATCACATGGACTAAGGACAGGTTACGTAACAACAGGCAATCTCTCGAGATGGTTCTTCGGGAGCTACTGCCATGGTTGTCTCTTGGAATCCACATCGTGGGGGTCCTTGTCGTCTGAAGCATCTGGGTCATTTCGGAACCACCGATTTACACGGAACCACCGAACTGCATAGAGAAGTATGAAGTTGAAGTGTATATTAGTAGTCAAAACTCGCCATCATCGCAAGAGCCACGCGGATCAGATTGAGACGCCTTTGAGGTTCTGCATGGGAGGAAACATCTCCATGTATAGACATCACATAGCTGTTCGCAGCGGACATGTGAATATTACGGTGGTGGCATGTGGGCTCCGAAGATTTTGGTAATGACATAACCTCGATCCATTGAGGAGGTCATCGACGATTTAACTGCCCTAGATCATATAAGAGCCGGCTCTGGGCATTGAATGTCTGCTTCGCAGAGGCGTCCAGCATTGTCTTTGGCTCTAGATGAGGCCATTTGAGAGACAAGTATCGTGGGAGGTGACATTTCCTAAGATCATCACACTACCAAGTCCAATTCCAGGTTCTACAAAACCCTTTCAGTCAACACAGGAGGAAAATAGTACTAATTCACTGGCTGGGGCAAAATCCTCGTCTTCTTTTGGTGATTCGACCATGCCTTCCAAAGTAGGATGCGACTCCCGACTCCAGCCTTCTTTCTCGCCTGCTCATCCCAATTCACTCATTTTCCTCAGTTCTCTATGTAGTACCTCAGCTAGCTGCCCACGCCTTGGGGTTGTATCCTATGCGTCGCGTCGTTATTTTTCTCTGAGGCACGGAATGACGCAGGCCAGCTCAGATGGTAAGGCAGCGTGGCCAAGTTCGTCTACAGCCAGAACCGACGTCGGAGGTCACTTGCAAATTTCCCCGGTGAACATGAGCACAAATAATGTCTTGTCAAGCCTGACTTATGTCAGTTGTCATTGACTTCATGAACTTAAAGTACAGCGGCTTCTTTTCACCAGACTGAAGAGAGTATTTATTCTGGGCCATCAAGGTGACAAGGAAGTCCCAAATCAGCGAGTATACGGGGCAAAACACATGGAATTTAGTTGGGCCCTCCCCCAGACCTAAGCTTGATCCGCCTAGTGCCATGCAACTCTATCTGTCCCAAAGATCGTACCCGGGATGGCGTCGGTGGAGGTTAGCCTAGTTGAACCACTTCGATGGTCTTCAGAAGAGATGCTCGACTCCCAACGTTCGGGACACCATGAATACGTGATCACTAGGTGTCGTATTTGTTTCATTCTCAAATTTTGCAAGACCCTTTGGGAATGAACAGAGCGAGTTTCGGTATTCCTTGATTGAGTGGTACTTCTTCCCCGCAGTTTGGACAAGTGTAGGGTAACTTCATTGCCAAGTCGGCAGAGTAGGCCGGAATGGATAGTTGCAGCATGAAATGCGGATGAAGTGACGTCGTAATTTAACATGACAGCTGTCTTGGAACAGTACGTTACAATGCGTCTATCATCCCATTCTCATCCCTCCTGCATTGTGTCTTCTCCTAATGTTCCCTCATGGCAGCATCAGCAAGTTAACATGCGGGGTCATCCGTGGAGCAACCTCCTCCCGAGCTCGCCGTTGATAGCCCTTCTGGTCGCCTCATGGAAGCAGTGCATATGCAGCTAAACCAATGCAAATCTCCACGCTGACAGGAAGAAAAGAAAGAACTGTTGAAAAGGCTGCGCGAGTGATGAGATTTTTCCCCACACTTGCGCCGTGTGACACAGGAATGACGACGGAATCGGCTTACTCGGCTGCCCAAAGAGGAAAAAGAGGAGACGGTACAATGTGTGAAAACAAGCAATTCAAAAGCTTGGGATCGGTTCGCGGGACTCGGGGGGGAATAAGTTCAGATTTCCCTCTATCCCCCCTTGTCCCTGCAACAGGACAGACATTAGCTCAGTTGAGCCGTCGTCGCCGCAACCTCTCACAGACCAGCTGCGACGCATCGCGCAGATCGGTGTGGCCTGACCCTGCGGCCGGTGAAAGCCATTGGATGCCTTGTTCTGCGTTGTTGTTCCGTGGTTGATCACCGTTTTTTCCCTTTCTTCTTGGCGACCCCCCTTGCTTAAAACACACCCCAAAAATAAGGAAAAAAGGCTTCGGCAAGGGGGAGGAGGCTCCGCTCTCGATGGGCACACGTCAAGCGAGGGGGGGGGGGGGAGAAAGGCAATAGCTTACCGCGTATAACTAATCACGGGCCAGTTGGATGAATAGTTCCAGCTGCGGGCTTGCTGCACCAAGGCATCATGCCAGGTCAAGGCGTCGATATATGCATCCATCCACATCGACCTGCCCAATCACCAGCTGCCTCGCGTCCAGCTGAACTTGGCTGCCCAGCAAAAAGAACGGGGAAACCTCGAAAAACCTCGTACTGTCGAAATGAACGAGGGGTCGGCTCCCCATGTTGCCGGCAGCCAACGTGCAGCAGCCTTACATCGATAAACCCGACAATGGGCTATATCAGGGAATATTTCCAGGGATGTGGGCTGCCACCTGGTGCTACAGTACGCGGGCACAGTGCCGCCCGTCAGCTGCATAATGGGCTTTTGGGAATACGAGCCCTCTTGGCCAGCGTTGCGTTGCGTTGGTGGCTTCAGGGCGCGGTGCAGCTACTGTAAGCAGGATGCAGCCCGACCTGACATTAATTCTCTCACGAACAAGTTCAGGAACCAGGGCGGGAACGGGACAGGAACACAATCGGGAGGGAGTCTGAAAAGAAAGACGAGCTGAAAGATGAGGCATCTCTCACTCACCGAAAGCCAACACAACAAATACGGCCCGGCCCCCGATGTGGCGTCCATTGCCGACGTGATATCGGACCCGGCCCGCACATAGTCAACGAGGATCGACGCCCACAGCACGCTAACTCGCACGCCACGTCTCCCCCGTCTCCCCTGGGCGTGGTACAGTGCCGACCAGATATTGGCTTGGCACGAGCTGGCAACTGGTTCGCCATGTCGAGATGCTTGCGGGTGGAGAGCCCGCGGGCCAGGGATAATGCATCGCCGGCGGGGTCTGGCCTTGTTGTTGCCGGTGGTGTTGTTGGGGATGGATGATGCATCCTTGTGAGCAGCAAGCCATGCGTGAGGTCTTTCTTTTGCGTCAGGCCAGGACTCCAGCAGCTCGCAGGTTGCAGCACGCAGCTTGTCCTCGCGCGGATACGAGGCCATGTAGGTATATATCCGCGGCTTCCCACGCCGCTCGACGACACGAGGGCACACACACCCGTTACAGCTCTCTGTATCCGTAGTCTGGCTTCAGACTTGTCCGCTCGTTCTACCAGTCACTCGTTTCCCCAAGTAGTCATGAAAGGCCTGAATGCATTGGCCGTCGCTGCGGCCACGGGCGCTTCCCTCGTCCACGGCGCCGCTCTGGACCAGTCCCGTCACGCCGTCGTCGAACGGCACTCCCACGACGGCGACGCCGGCCTAGAGAAGCGGCAGGTCTCTACCAACGGGAGATGCGGTACCGGCTTCGGCACCGTCTGCTCCAGCACTGAGTGCTGCTCCAGCGCCGGGTAAGTAGGCCGTCTAAGCCAGACCCGCGATAAGTTCTAACACCCGGTAGATGGTGCGGAAACGGCTACCTGTACTGCTCGGCGCCGTCGTGCCAGATCGACTACGGTCCGGGCTGCGATGCCAATGTCCGCCCGTCAGGGCCCGAGACCAAGGACATTGCCCGGCCGAAGCTGGGAAGCATCCCGTACGGAGAGGCCATCTATCGCTGCAACCGCAATGGCGATATTGCGCTGACGTACGACGACGGGCCTTACACCTACACCTCGGATCTCCTCGATCTGCTCGCGGTAAGTTGATCATAGAAAACCTAGGGCCATGCCGAGTTGTGCTAACGTGCCTTGCAGGAGTATGATGCCAAGGCCACCTTCTTCATCACCGGGAGGAACCTGGGCAAGGGAGCCATCAACGACCCGGCGACGGACTGGCCCAGCCTGATCAAGCGCATGATCACCGACGGCCACCAAGTCGCGAGCCACACGTGGTCGCATCAGCGCCTGACGACGCTCAGCAAGGCCAAGTTCTGGAACCAGATGGTCTTCAACGAAATCGCCTTTGCCGACATCCTGGGCTACTTCCCGACTTACATGCGCCCCCCGTACTCGGCCAGCAACACCACCACGGACGCCTGGCTGAGCGAGCTGGGCTACCACATCACCTACTTCAACCTGGACACCGAGGGCTACCTCCACGACAGCCCCGACCTGATCCAGACGTCCAAGGACATCTGGGACTCGACCGTCGAGGGCAAGAGCCCGGCGTCGAACAAGTGGCTGCAGATCGAGCACGACCCCGTGTACCAGTCCGTGTACAACCTGACCGAGTACATGCTCAAGTCCATGGCCAACAACGGCTTCAGCGCCGTGACCGTGGGAGAGTGCCTCAACGACCCCAAGGCGAACTGGTACCGGAGCGCCTCGGGGTCGGGCTCGACGCAGACGACGACTCAGGGAACGTCCAAGACGTCGACGTCGGCGGCCGGCACGGCCACGGGCTCGCTCCCGGCGACGACCAACGGGCGATGCGGCGCCAACCACGGCAGCCAGACGTGCAAGTACGAGCCCCTCGGCGCGACATGCTGCTCGCCGGCCGGATGGTGCGGCTCCACGACGGACCACTGCGGAACGGGCTGCCAGTCCCAGTACGGCACATGCGGCAGCTCGTCGTCGGTGTCGGCCAAGGCGTCCTCGTCGACGACCAAGACGTCGGCGACGAGCACGGCGACGGGCAGCGCGCCCATCAGCACCAACGGCCGGTGCGGCACCAACTTTGGCGGCACGACGTGTATCCAGGAACCCGGGGCGACGTGCTGTTCCCGGGCCGGCTGGTGCGGTGCGACTACGGACCACTGCGGGACGGGCTGCCAGAGCGGCTTTGGCACTTGCGGATCGTCGAACTGATTTGGGGAATCTTGGAATAGATGTACGGATGCTTGATGAGAAATGGACACCGGTTGGATACCGTTGGATGGATGGATGGTTGGATGGATATGGATTTCTTGGTACATGAACCTGAAAAGAAGCATCAGAAAGAATATTCGATAATTGATAATGAGGCCTAATTCAATACACTCGGTGGCTGCATACCTACTTTACTTTACTCCCCATTCTGGCATCACCAAGGAACTTCCAACAAGTCCTATCCTACCATCAACTCCCCGACAAGCCATCAATTCAGCCCTGGCGCCCTATTCCCGCCTCAATAAGTCCCAAGCGCCAGCCATGGCTCCAACCTAGCCAGAGTCTAGAACCGACGCAAAACCCAGATTCGGGAAATGGTGGCTTGCGGCTGAAGAGCATGTCACCAGATGGCCAATCATTGCACCGGCTTATCCTGGCCATTACTCGCTTGTCCGGCAATGGGAGGTATTCGTATCGTCGTCGGTGCGGGTACGTAAATTGCAATGCGTTGTCGCTCGTCGATCAGGGGTAGGACCTCGTCAATGGGAGACTCGCACTCAGACCCTTTTTACCCGTGACTGACCTATCCCTGGTAGTATCCATCTCGATCCTCTTTCGTTGAGAAGCTTGACATGAAGCAACGGACGTTGTCCCATCTGAAGAAGACATCAGGACCTGAACCTTCAAGCCCCGTGTTTCTTTTATTATCCTCCTCCAAAGAAAACGCCTTATCCATCCATCCATCCCCATCATGCAAGGAGCAAGCAACCTAATAAGGATGCCCTCACCTCGTCGACGCCCTCTCATCAGCTCGTCCAGCCATGGCGCGACAAGTGCCCAATCCGCTTCTCCACATCCTCCACCACCGCGAGGCCCAGACTCCAAGGGCAAGGCTCATTTTGTCCATTGAGGCCCTGCAAGGGCATCACCAGCCGTAGGGCAGACAGCGCTCAGAGCTTTGGTTGGCCCGTCCGTCGCATTGGGGCGCTCAGCTCCTCTCTCCCTAGTTCCAAGGCTGATCTGCGCAAGTGCCGCTAGCTCGGTGGCTCGAAGCGTGTTGTTTGATGGATGGATGACTCGTTGGGTTGATGGGAAAAGCCATCTCCCGCCGTTGAGGTAGGTGGCCCGCTAGATGTTCAGCTGGGACGCCATCGTGGGAAGTGTTGATGTCTGCGCTGTCTTGCCTGGCGTTTTGGTTCCGGGAGACCTGCGATGGGCAGAATCTATTTTCTATCTCCAGCGGGGTTGATTCACACGGAGGTTCTGCTCCCTTACCGCGCTGCTGGGAATAAGACAAAGCGCCGTGGTGGTGGTGGTGTTGGCGGTGTTGATTCTGAGTCCCAATTCGCCGCCATCCACCCGTAGGGCTGATCTGCCAACCTCACTCGGCAGTCGGCATCACCACCTCGATTCCCTCCTTCATCGGGATTGGTCCAGTCGCACACACACACCGTTACTCACCCAACGGCAAGGGGCTCCATTCCCCCCTAGACAACCTCTACCCTCCAGCCACCAGCAAGAAGAAACAGGACTCTCCCTCTATCTCTCCCCTAAAATCAGCCTTCGCATTAGACTTAGTTTTGGGGAGGCGACTCCAGCAGCGTGAAGTCTGCCTAGCGCAGGACCAAAAGTCGCTCCGCGTCTGGACAAGCGCCAGTTAGCGTGCTGTCCGGCGTCGTTGGGTGTGGAAATTGTTCGTCCGCAGCTGAGACGGCTAGGCTGTTGCCGGTGTTGCATTCCGGGGAAGATGCGAAGCTTTTGGGCGTTGGGGCTTGAATGCTGATGGGGTGAGGGTCTGGATGTTGTATAAAGAGGGAGGACCCAGGAGGAGGAGAAGAGGCTTCTTTTGAAACGGTCTTCACTCATCACGCTTTCCACTCTTCTCAGACTCTTAAGACTCCTCAAAGACTCTCTCGTCTATACCCAACAACCAAAACCCCATCCGTCAAGATGCAGTCCAAGATGCTCCTCGCCGCCACCCTGCTGGCAACCGCCGCCTCGGCCGCCGAGTTCATGGCGCACCCGCTCATGAAGCGCGAGCTCGACGCCCGCGCCACCATGGACGACCTCTCGGCCACGGGCATCTCGTCGCCCGAGTGCCAGACGGCCATCCTCTCGGCCTACAAGGACGTGCCCACTCCCCCCTCGGCCATCGTGTCCGACCTGCTCGAGCACCCCCAGACGGACGCGTGCAAGTTCACCACGCCCGCCAGCCTCAGCAAGGAGTACAAGAGCTACAGCTCCGAGGTCATGTCGTGGTACTCCAAGAACGAGGACGAGATCTCCTCCGCCCTCGAGGAGTGCCCGGCCCTCAGCGACTACACCGGCATCGCGCCCTGCTCCACCAAGAAGGGTTCCGACGCCAAGGCCACCGGGTCCGATGCCGCGGATGCCACGGCTACCGGCGATAGCAAGGCCGGCGAGACCGGTGCTGCCTCTCACCAGGGCGGCATGGCCGTTGCCGCCATGGCTGTTGCCGGCGCCGTCGTTGCCATCCTGTAAAGAGATGCTGTTACCGTTCGTCAAAACTTTGAGCTGGGGAGGGATCCTGTTGTATGCTGCTTTGGGCTAAAGCGTTTGCCATTGTTGGAGCTCCATTTTTACATATATCCTTAATTGAGGCCATAATCAAGAGCCATCACCATCTGTATGTGTCTTTGTAGTGAATTGCTATTATATCCATGTCTTGCCATTATTCCGCTTGCCCTGTTTCTCATGTGAAGTTGGATGTGCAATTGCCAAGCCCGTCTTACATGAAAAGAAACCCCTGTTGATCCAACGCCACACGCAACTGAACTGCCGAGTCATCGCCCCTAAATACGAGACGGCCCATAAACCGACCTACTTCTTCCACCCTGTAATTTGAGCGACCAGAGCACAAAGCAAGCCCTCGCAAAACAAAACAAAATTCGCCGACGGGCGCACAGCAGGAAATAGGTCACTGCATCCGTAAGAACCGGAGGAAATCACGACCATCCCCATATTACAGCGCCCCCCCCACCCTGCAGATCCCGATGGCGCTTTGGTTTTGCGAGGGACGGGATCCCGCCAAGAAAAAGGGCCCTGCTGACCCGGCCGTCAGCACGTTAAATTTGATGGCGGGAGTGAGCCGGTCATGGTGGAGTCTTGGTATTGAGTGGCTTTCGAGGAGAAGAGGCATCCCGTCTCCCGGTGCCAAGATGTGTCTCTTGGGGATCGACAGCCAAGCAATGGATGCCCAGACGCCTCACAACGTCAAAGTCAGGTACGTGAGTCCTCCCAGTGGACACAGTCTTAGGCAGCGAATACTAGACAAAAACTCCATCGAACAAAGTCTCTTGTCTGTCTCCATCCATCGCGCACATCAACATCAGCACTCGCTCGCTCGCTCCTCAACCATCCAGCCACCATTAAACCCACGGACATCCATCAAATACCCTCCTCCACCAAATCCATCAAATCGTAATCATGAAGAAGACCAAACCCCAGCTTCACCCGCTCAGCAACAGTGCTTGTGGAAGCGGCACGACCCATCGCAGCAGTCGCATCCCAGGCTGAAGCCACCGCCTCGCATCGTCATCTGCGGCTCAGCGTCCGGACGAGGCTCCGAGGCCTTGTCGTCTAGTCAGCACGCAGGCTCATCCAGTCACACACCGCCAGCGAGTCATCGCGTTCAGGGGCAAAGCGAGAGGGGACTTACGGGCTGCTGGTCAACGATGCGCGGCTCCGTCTGGCCCGACGACGCCATCTCCATGGGCGCCTGCTTCGCGGGGGCTTTGACGGCGGGCATCTTTTTACTCGGGAGGGTATTTTGGGTGGCGGGAGAAAGACCAGAAAGCGAAGCTGTACGAAGCACTGTAGACACTCAAAGACGGGGTGACAGATAGTTCTGTCCCGAGACGGCCGCCCAGACGTCTGGCGCGTCGCTTAAATAATTCCCGCCTAATAGCACAGCCAGCCACCAGCCACTCATAACAAACGCCCGCGACCAGCCAATGGTTTTACCCAATATTCAGCCCCAGACAGTCCAAGCCTCACCGAGGAAAGAAGTCACTTGCGGGAGGGAACCGTCCGTACAAAGTACCTCATGAGCAGCATGTATAGGCCCTGTATTTATAATGCTTTACGACTCCAGGCAATGGACACATCACCCTAACATCGCATAGTCCACAGTAAGTAGGTAGTACATCTTTTCTCTTATCTCTCATTATACTCATTGATGCCCCCAACGGAAATTGAAGCCAGCCTTTTCTGTACCCTTCCTATCTAAGCACGCCTGCCGGGACAAACTGCAAGACTCTACTCGTCATCCTCGCTCTCCTCTTCCTCTGAGCCCTCGTCTTGTCCGTTGACGTCCTCGTCTGCCTCAATCGCTTCAGTCTCTCCCACCGCACCACCCTCGCCCTCAAGCGTCAGCCACGCATCCCACTCGGGGAAGAGGTCAGAGTCCTCCGTCGGAACACCAATCAGCTTGGCAACTCGTCCCTTCTTGTTCTTCTCCAGCTTCTCCTTCCACTCCGTCACGGCCGGTACCGCCAGGCTAGGCTTGTAGGTCTGAGCAAATAAAACTGCCTCGGCCAGTCGGCCCGTCTCCTTCAGGACCTGCGTGCAGCCCTCGATGTCGCCCAGCAGCCAGCGGCATGAGAAGGCAACGTTGTGCGAGCCAGCCTCTTGCGCTTGCGCGGCCAGCGCAGCCAGACCCTCGCGGTCGCCAGTCGATGAGTGCAACAAAAGCAGGGAGCCCAGGTCCTTAGCATGTGTGAAGCACTCCGCAGCAAGCGTCACCTCCCAAGCCGCCAGCGCAGCGTCTCCGACAGTCTTCCACTTGTGGTCGACGTCGGCCTCGCGAGCGAGCTCCAACGCAACCTCGAGCTGGTTCAATCCAAGCGCAAGGTCGAACTTGTGCTCGGGATCAGTAGCCACCTCCAGAGCAAGCTCCTTGTGGCCTTGGCCCTCCAAGAACCGGGCGATCTTGTTCAGCTGATCCTGAGGAATCGTCGGGAGCAGCTCCGCGGCCGTCTCCATGTCTTCTCGGAGCACAAGCGTCTGGTACTCCAGAACCGGTAGTGACAGCGAAAACGACGTAACGCCGACATCCTTGTCCGCGAGGTAAATTCGAGAATCGCGTTGAATGTAGCCGAGAATGTACATGGACTTGTCGAAGTGAGACACGGTGTAGGTTTGGTCACCCACGAGGTAGTTAAGCCGGTTCGTGCTGTTGGTGTAGATGAAGCAGTCGCCAACCCACTCACCAGTTCGCACACTGTCTTGGTTAGTCCGCGTCCAAGGTGAATTGGTGTAGTCACTCACGTTTCACTGATGTCTGTGATGACCTCAAAGGCAGCCTCCACGCCATCCTCATCCACTTGGTTAGCTTGCACTGCTTCGACGTAGTTCTCACGCGAGAAGCGCAGAACGTAGAAGGTATCCTCGCAGGCAATCGCCACTAGCTCTCCGCTGTCCGACCAGTAAACCTGAACCTCGTTAGCAATCTCTCGCTTCGTTGTCTTAGTTATGGAGTACCAACCTCCTTTGGCTCAACCTCGATTCTTCGCACCAAGCCGCCCGTGGTCCAGTCGAAGAACGAAACTCCGCCCTGTCCGGTGACACCAAGCAGCACTCCGCCATGGAGGCGCTCGGCCTGGAAACCGACATCCAAGCCTCCGGTCTTCTCGACAAAGTTCTTGTAGAGCTTGACGCTCATGGGAGACTCTCGGATAGCAAAATCGTTGCTGTTGTCTTTGGAAGCCCACACAAAGTCCAATGCCGATCCGAAGGCCTTGTTGCGCCAGGCCAGGGCAGTGTAGATGATGTACTCGCCATCGCCGCACACAGCGACGAAGCGGCCGTTGGGGGAGTGAATTAGGGTCTGGGGATACACCTCACAGGTGCCGAGGTCCTTGGTGGGGAGTGAGATCGGCTCGTTGTCCTTGACAGAGGCATCTGTCTTGGGTTAGTATAACGCAGTAACAGTCAACAGGGCAAACTCACCTCCTCCCTTGATGATGGCAGAAACAACCTCGTTGTGTCTGGCCCAGATGAGCTTGCCGGAGGGGTCCATCGACACGGCCGGCTCCTCCCGGCCCAGCTTGACCACAACAGCGCCATCGTCAAAACCCACAGCAATTCCCTGCTTTCCCTTCTGATACGACACACACCACGCTCGCTCGAGGCTGTAGTTGAGGGACTGCTCGAATCGGTAGGTGTTGGCGTGCCATATTCTAATGGTTCCGTCCTCGGAACCGGAGATGATGACGGGTAACTCGGGGTGATAGCAGGCAAAAGAGACGTTGTTGGTGTGTCCCTCGAGGGTGGCGATCAGGGACTTGGTGGTGTAATCCCAAATCTTGACGGTCCGGTCGTCGGAGGTGGTCAGAAGGTAAGGCTTGTCGGAGTGGGGGTAGTAGTCAACGTGGTTGACACCCTTGGTCTCGTGGGCTTCGAGGGTGAAGTTAGGGGTGGAGGATCCCAGGCTCCAGATCTTGACGGTTCGGTCGAGACAAGCGGAGGCAAAGGTGTTGGTGTCCTTGGGGTTGATGGCGAGGCCCATGACATAGTGACCGTGGCCCTCGAAGACCTGGACGCACTTCCAACCCTTCTCCCAGTCCCACAGCTTGATGGTCATGTCATCGGAGGCGGTAAGCACAAAGGGCTGCGTAGGGTGGACGGCGATGGCTCGGATGTAGTCGGGGTGGGCCTCAAAGGAGGTGATCTTCTCGGAGGTGTTGTAGTTGTAGACACGTAGTTGGAAGTCGTCGGATCCGCAGACGATCCAGTTCTTCCTGGCAATGAAGCGGCCGGCGCGGACGGGGACATCGGTGAGCTCGAAGGTCTTGACGATCTGCTGCGTCTCGTAGGACCAGATGTAGACGTGGCCTGTAGGGACGGTCAGCGTCAAGGCGCACCTGGGGATGAGGCGGCAGTTAGAGCATACCGCTGTAGAGGGTAGTGAGGATCCATGGCTCATGGGGATGGAAGTCAATGCCCTTGACTCGCTCGCTGCGAGCATAGAGCTGGCGCTGTTGTCGCAAGGAGTGGTCAGCTTGGGGATCGCAACGGGTGAGGAGGGACGGTGGGCGACGACGTGTCCGGGGGAGACGACGAGGAAGCCGGAACAGAGCAGGGCGGAAACGGGTTCGTCATGGAGGAGTTGCAGAGGCGCATCCGAGAGCCAGCACGGTACTGACCTTGACGTCTAACTTCATCGTGGCGGTGGTTGTCGCAGTGTCGCAGTCGCAGAGGTGAAGAGGCAAGCTGTCCAGGCCAGGGCGGTGATGTCGAAGCACGTACTTCGTAGTGGGGTCGGCGGCTGGAGTCCCTGGAAAGCGGCCACCATGCAAGCGCTACAGAGGGTGTTTGGGGGAGCTCTGGGTGCGTCGCGGCGTGTGGTGTGTGGGAGGGAGGCCGTCTACAGCGTCAATCGTCAATCGCGGGTTTGGCAGCAGCTTGGAGCTCCTGTTGCACATGAATTTCGAGCTTCTCGAAAATGTGTCCTGCGGCTCTTGCCAGGTTGCCAGACGGCTACGGCGACGGCCAGTGGCCACAAGGTTTCGGCCTGATGTGTCAGGCCCCCACATCCTTATCGCAAGGGGCTACCGTGGCTGATCTCGCTGGGAAAAAGGGGCGCCGCGGCTGAGTGTAGGGTAGGCGCAGTGCGAACGTAAAGACAGGAGAAGCAATACTTGATGGAACCGAGTGCAATGTATCTAAGCATCTCTCCAAGGAGATCAATTGAGGCTCAATTTTAACTGGGAAGTTGCCTCTATCGCTTAGCTTATTCTATTAAGTTGCGTGAGAGAAGACTCATGAATGCAGGTGTAACAGTATTCATCGGCAGTCCCGTCCTCGTCCTCATCCTTTGACCAGCCACACGCCCATCAACACATCAACTACTTCGCAGGTACAGCACATAACATAGCCCGTTATTGGATGCCTCCCTCCTCGTATCCAAAATAGACCTCTTCCCCAAGCAACCAGTGCATCGGAGTTGGCAGGCCTGAGACGCACCTGTTCCCCTAAGGTAATGTCGGGGTCGTTCAGCTGAGCCAGTTAGCTTCAGAACCAGTCATCCATACACACGCATGGCCCACCTCCACCACGCGTTGGGATCGACGCAGCATGGCCTAGCTGCTTTGTGGTTATTGCGAGATGCACACTTGCACCTCTTTGCTTCCTATTAAAAGCAATTTGTTCCACCATCACGAACAGTTCCCCACCCCGATTTGATACTTTGAGTCGTAGTCGGGGACAAAAAGCATGGACGAATGGATGGATGATGGATGGATGGCTTGCGTGTCTCCCTCTCAAGCCTCAATCAAGTCTCAAACCGTGGCTGTACACTTCGCGACCACTCAGATGCTAATCTAGGCTCCTGGCTCCCAATGGTTGTTGGGCAGCGCAAATCTCGAACAGAAACACCCGACTCCTGTTTGCTGTAATTACGTCCTTCATCTCATCTGCCCTCCAGCAGGGCTCTCTGGCATTGCATTGGACAGTGGCAGCTCAACCGAGGAGGACCAGCTCACGGGCGTTCGAGGTGGTTCCCACAGTACAGTGGCATGCTCAGCGTTGGTGACCAAGCGCACTGTATGCTGACATCCAGCCTTGGCGCGCCACCCCGCAGCAACTGGCCCTGAGACCAGCCCCCGTCACAGTGCGAGTGTCAGCCGCCTGGCCCGGGGTAGCGAGGTCCACTGCCCGGGCTGCTGGGCTGGGCCAAGTTGGGTGCTGCCTGCTGCAGTCTAGGCCTCTATCCGTCCACTGGGCCGCTGTCCGTCCACTGGCCGCCCACTGGCCATCCGCTAAGCCATTGCCACCCAAAACCACCTAAGCCGCAATCTGATGGGCCCTGGATTTCATCATCCCTTTCTCGCATCCTGGCCCGTCCGCCGGTCGAGTACTTACTCGCTACTTCTGCTTCGCCTCCCTCTCCTCTCGACCTCCGACATCGATCCAAACCTCGCAACCTCGAAACCCGTCCTTTCTCCCCAACAGCATCGATTTCTCCGACTCGTCCGTCCCCCTTCTCTCCTTCAACCCTCGCATTTCCCTTCCTCCGCCGTCGTCGCCGTCGCCCTGCGGCTCTCTCCCATCCATCGTCAATCCTCTGCTCCACCCGACCACGCGCTTCAACGGCTGCGCCTGTCTGTCCGTCTGTCTCTCTGTCCGTCCGTGTCTGCGGGGTTACAAATCACCCACCCACCTGCCTGAGCCCAACGGCCGCATCGCATCGCATCGCCACGCCATCACGCCTGTGCTTGCTTGCCCAGACTCTCATCAGCCTGCCCAGAGCACACCTCGTCGCCTGACTTTCCATCGACGCCTCGCCCGGAACCTCGCCGTCGGCATCGTCGTCGACCTGGCCCCCCGACACCACTGAGCCCTTCGCAAATACCTCGCTGGCCCAGTCGCAACCATGTCGTCGTGGAACCTCACAAAGAGTACGTGCTACTCTCCGCCTTCGTCTCCGTCTACGTGTTTCTCGCTCCCGCGCTCCCCCCCTCACTTTATCACTTCTACCCGATCCAGGCTTAGCCATCCGACCCTCGCCTGATCTCATCCCCTTCCCTCACCACTCGCGTGCCTGACTACCCAAGGCTGACCATGACTTCCAGAGTTAAAGGAAACCCATCTTGGCCCTCTGAGCCCCTTTTCCCGATCGCCGTCCACCTCTACCATCACAGATAAGGATGGAAAGGCCCAACCGAGCCCGGGCGCCGTAAACCCAGCAACCGACAATGCCATCGGTGAGTGCCCGATGTGGTAGCATGTTTACTGTTGTTCGCCAAGCTGACCTTGGACTAGCCGCCTCCGAGGCCATGACGCAAGCACCTGTCGTTAAGCCCCCCAAGCCCGGTATTCTTGTTGTCACTCTTCACGAAGGCCAAGGATTCTCCTTGCCCGAGCAACATCGAAATGCTCTCCAATCCTCACACCAAGGGTCGGTTTCCTCGGGCAGCGCCCTGAACATGGCTGGCTCCGTGCGACCGACCTCATCACGCGTTCCAGGTTCTTATGCCAACGGAGCCAATCGACCACACTCGTCCGCCGGCGGCTTCAGTGGCATCCCGACCAACCACGGTCGAATCTCTGGCAAGTACATGCCTTATGCCCTTCTTGATTTCGACAAGGTCCAGGTCTTTGTCAACTCGGTCGATGGCAACCCGGAGAACCCGCTGTGGGCGGGCGGCAACACCCAGTACAAGTTCGATGTTTCAAGAGTGACGGAGCTGGTCATTCATCTATACATGCGCAACCCTGCCGCCCCGCCGGGGTCCGGACGTAGTCAGGACATCTTCCTGGGCGTGGCTCGAATCAACCCCCGGTTCGAGGAGCGACAGCCGTTTGTGGAGGACCCGAAGGCGAGCAAGAAGGACCGCGAGAAGGCGGCGGCCGAACACGCGGCCCGTCACAAGGGACCAGGCCATCGCGGTGCTGAGTGGGTTGACGTCCAGTACGGCTCTGGCAGAATTAAGATCGGCGTGGAGTACGTGGAGACGCGAGCCGGAAAGCTCAAGATTGAGGACTTCGAGCTGCTCAAGGTCATTGGCAAGGGTAGCTTCGGCAAGGTGATGCAGGTGCGCAAGAAGGACACAAACCGAATCTACGCTCTCAAGACGATCCGCAAGGCGCACATCATTTCTCGATCTGAAGTGGCTCACACGCTGGCGGAACGATCTGTGCTGGCGCAGATCAACAACCCCTTCATCGTCCCGCTCAAGTTCAGCTTCCAGTCACCAGAGAAGCTCTACTTTGTGCTGGCGCTGGTCAACGGAGGCGAGCTGTTCCATCATCTGCAGAAGGAGCACCGGTTCGATGTCAACCGATCCCGATTCTACACGGCGGAGCTGCTCTGCGCTTTGGAATGCCTCCACGGATTTAACGTCATTTACCGCGATCTCAAGCCCGAGAACATTCTCCTTGATTACCAGGGCCACATTGCCCTATGCGATTTCGGTCTCTGCAAGCTAGATATGAAGGATGAGGACCGAACTAACACTTTCTGTGGTACCCCTGAGTACCTGGCACCTGAACTGCTCATGGGACAAGGCTACAACAAGACGGTCGACTGGTGGACTCTGGGAGTTTTGCTCTACGAGATGTTGACGGGTCTGCCCCCGTTCTACGATGAGAACACCAACGAAATGTATCGCAAGATTCTGTCGGAGCCGCTCCATTTCTCGGATGTGGTACCTCCCGCGGCCAAGGACCTCCTGACGAAGTTGCTGAACCGTAACCCTGAGGAGCGACTGGGCGCCAATGGCTCCGCCGAGATCAAGGCGCACCCTTTCTTCCACGCCATCGACTGGCGTAAGCTGCTCCAGCGCAAGTACGAGCCCACTTTCAAGCCCAATGTGGTAAGTGAACATGCATTCCTCGGTTCTGTAGAGTGTGTACTGACTCGACCTTCAGGCGGATGCGTTGGACACCGGTAACTTTGACCCCGAGTTCACGTCGGAGGTTCCCAAAGACTCTTACGTCGATGGCCCGATGCTGTCGCAGACGATGCAGAACCAATTCCAAGGATTCAGCTACAACCGCCCGATTGCTGGTTTGGGAGATGCTGGCGGGAGTGTCAAGGACCCCTCGTTTGTCGGAAGCATGAACGACAACCGTTAGATGGCGGTTGGCATGGTGTATGGACTTGGGGGGTGGTGGGATAGATGATTCCCAGGTCAGGGTTCAGGGGTTCAGAGGGATGGTAGCCTTGCGAGGTCGCAAGGGGAATAGACGGCGAGCAGGCTCGAGTCCGAGAGGCGGCTCGTAAGACAAGCAGAACGAGCGAGCCAAACATGCTCCCCATACATGATGATGGAACCTCCATGCAGATGCGAGTGGACGAAGGAGAAGAGTTTCGCCGTCGATGGGATCACGATCGCGGCGGACAGGAGGGAGCAGAGAAGGCGACGAGGCTAGACGAGGTAGATAGGGTCAAGCCTCGAAGAAGGGACGAGGCCCTGAGTATAAAACAAGGATGTACGTTTGCTCATCATGTTGGGTTTGATTAAGTCTTGGTTTCTTCAATGGTGCTACATCGCCTACAACATACTCATTCTCTTGTGGAGAGGTGACAATGGATATGAGAGTAATTTTGAATAGCTCGTGACCACATTCGACTGTCAAAGTTGGGGGTGGGTCAGTGAAGGTGAAGTTTTGGGGGACCATGAGAGAGCCTCGATGTGGTGGCCACCTCGGCGAGATGGCCGAGGTGCCGAATGGTAGGTAGGAGACGAGAGGTGTCCTTCGTAGACGGCGGACGAGATTCGCGATGGTCAGCGGGAGACGGAGAGGTGGAGAGACATGGGAATGGGAAAAGGCGAGATTGACTGCTTGGTATACGCGTAAATGATGGAATGAACTGGGATATCATTGTCCTTGGGATGACAAGAAGTTGGTCATGGTGATGAAATCGAGAGTGTCTGCTGAGTGATCCATGTCCAAGCATCCATGGAGATATCGTAGCCGGCCCCCCACTGCGATACCGTGGTGTTGAGTGGAGGGGTTGGAGGGGTTAGGTGCACTCAGGTAGGTCAGCTAGCTCATGTCTCGATAGCTGCGACACTATTCGTACAGCGTCTTTGTTATCCATCCCCCAACAAGTTCCACTTGGTAATAATGCTTGATACCTGAGGGAGAAAAGCAAGTGTGAAGCATATAGTAGCAGGGACTGGATGTAAGAGGATAAAGCGTTTCGAATTAGGTGTAGCGTGCTGGAATTGACCTCATAACACCGACGTCTGCCCCTCCTCCCCACCAACCACCACTCATCACCCCTCCTCTCTCTGTCTTTCTCCCCCATCTCCGCTCCATCCTGGCCGTCGTATCTCTCACAAACCCTCCCTCATCTTGCATCTTGCATCTCGCACCATCGCCCGAGAAAATCCCTTCTTCCCACCTGGGATTTCCACTTACTGAACCGTTCATCTCCCTATCATTAGGTAGCTGACTCTTCCAAAAAGGTACGTCTGATCACTCTCCCCGTCATGACATACGTCGTGTGGAAACGCACGCTCGGTGGCATCATGCCCCACGTTTCCCTCAGGTTCCGCCCACGCCGCAAAACGCTCCTTGCCCCTTCACTCCGCGCCACCTCTCACAACTCGCCTCAGGTGGGCGTGTGAACGAGGCGAGGTGAGGTGAGGTGAGGTGAGGGCAGGGACCTCCGCGTAGAGACCTCCGGCGAGAGACCTCCCAGAAGGAGGTGCTATTCGGACCTTCCATCTGCGCTACTTGCAATATCACATCACATCATCTTCCGTCTCCTCCGTCTCCTCCGTCTCCTACTCTCTCTCTCTCTCTCTTCCTCTTCCTCTTCCTCTTCCTCTTCCACCTTTACTCGCGCTTCTCCCCCCCGCAACCGATTCCTTCTCTACAACCGATTCTAATCTCTCGACTGTCTCTCACAGTTGCCATCCACCCCCCCTCTCTCTCGACCCTCAAGATGGCCCCCGCCAATACCCTCCCTGCTTGGGCCGAGCTCCAGGCCCATCGCGACAGCGTTGGCAAGTCCTTCGTTCTCAAGGAGGCCTTCGCCGCCGACCCCGAGCGCTACTCCCGCTTCACCCGCACCTTCGAGGCCGCTGGCGTCAGCTCCGACATCCTCTTCGACTTCAGCAAGAACTTCCTCACCGATGAGACCCTCGACCTCCTCGTCAAGCTGGCTGAGCAGGCCGGTGTCGAGAAGAAGCGCGATGCCATGTTCGCCGGCGAGAAGATCAACTTCACCGAGGACCGCGCCGTCTACCACACTGCCCTGCGGAACGTCGGCGGCTGGGACATGAAGGTTGACGGTGTCGACGTCATGGGCTCTGCCGGCGGCGTCAACGAGGTTCTCGAGCACATGAAGGTGTTCTCTGAGCAGGTCCGCAGCGGCGAGTGGAAGGGATACACGGGAAAGAAGCTCACCAACATTGTCAACGTCGGCATTGGCGGTTCTGATCTGTAAGTGGTGGCCCGCATCTTCCCCCATACCTCGCTCCCTCAAGCACCCGCTCTCATGATCTTACCCCGCTAACCCATGACGATAGCGGCCCCGTCATGGTCACCGAGGCCCTCAAGTTTTACGGCGCCGACGACATGACGCTGCACTTCGTTTCCAACATCGACGGAACCCACATGGCTGAGGCCCTCAAGGCCTCGGACCCCGAGACCACCCTCTTCCTCGTTGCCTCAAAGACCTTCACCACCGCCGAGACCACCACCAACGCCAACACTGCCAAGACCTGGTTCCTCGAGAAGACCGACGGCAAGGGCGAGATCGCCAAGCACTTCGTCGCCCTGTCCACCAACGAGACCGAGGTGACCAAGTTCGGCATTGACGCCAAGAACATGTTCGGTTTCGAGAGCTGGGTCGGCGGACGCTACTCCGTCTGGAGCGCCATCGGCCTGAGCGTTGCCCTCTACGTTGGCTACGACAACTTCCACAAGTTCCTGGCCGGTGCCCACGCCATGGACAAGCACTTCCGCGAGGCTCCCCTCAAGGAGAACATCCCTCTCCTCGGTGGTCTCCTGAGCGTCTGGTACTCGGACTTTTTCCAGGCCCAAACCCACCTGGTTGCTCCGTGAGTGTTGCTTCAAGACTACCACAGAAGATGTATTAATCGGATACCCAGCTTTGACCAGTACCTTCACCGATTCCCTGCCTACCTCCAGCAGCTCTCTATGGAGTCTAACGGCAAGACCATCACCTCGGATGGTTCCGCAGCCAAGTACACTACTGGTGAGTTGATGGCTACTCATTCTAACCTGGTGTTGTGACTGTGCCTTCTTAACTCTCCTTGCTAACGATCCATTATAGGTCCCATCGTCTTCGGAGAGCCTTGCACCAACGCCCAGCACTCATTCTTCCAGCTTGTCCACCAGGGCACCAAGCTCATCCCCACCGACTTCATCCTGGCTGCGCAGTCGCACAACCCCATCACCGACAACCTGCACCAGAAGATGCTGGCCTCCAACTACTTTGCTCAGGCTGAGGCTCTCATGGTTGGCAAGACCGAAGACGAGGTCCGCGCCGAGGGCACCCCCGAGGCACTTGTCCCGCATAAGCGATTCCTCGGCAACCGCCCCACGACGTCCATCCTGGTCGGAGGCACTATTGGCCCCGCTGAGCTGGGTGCGTTGATTGTTTACTACGAGCACCTGACCTTCACCGAGGGTGCCATCTGGGATGTCAACAGCTTCGACCAGTGGGGTGTTGAGCTGGGCAAGGTGCTTGCCAAGAAGATCCTCACGGAGCTCAGTGAGGATGGCAACGGCGAGGGCCACGACTCGTCGACGGGCGGCCTGATTGGCGCCTTCAAGAAGTACGCCAAGATCTAAAGAAAAAGAAGGAAATGGATACGAGCGTTGCGGCTCCTGGTATGAGTGTCGCTGAGAGACACAGGCGTGGCTAGCAGACCTCTAGCTATGAGATGACTGATGTTAATGTATGAAACGAGGCAAAAGCTACTTGAACTGGATGCTAAATGACCCTAAATTGCGCAGTTGACCAATGTTGAAGCTGGCTCTGGTGACGCCTGTTGTAGATGCCCAGGGTGGCTGTTGACCATGACGATGGGTATTCTGGATATGCGTTGTTGGTTTCAGCTCGAGCAAGCCCGACGATCCAATGTGTTGTCGGCCAGACGGAGGACTTGAGATGAGACTGCACGTTAACTGATGATACGTTTGACAGCTGATCCCTCGGTCCATTCTCTGGAAGTGCTCCCAAAGAGGGACTTTTCCATCCAACGTAGTAGAGGCGACATTAAGCCGAAGGAAAGTCGAGTGGGCTCATGTTAGTCGCGATATGGATGGATGAAGCTGGAGAACCAGCCTGTGGCAGCACACCACGAGACGACAAGCAGATGGACGAAAGGGGAAGCAAGGGTATATGGACGGGCTACCCGGCATATTCCTTGAAGCAACTGGACTTGGAGGTGGTCCCGGAAGAAGTCGGGGTACGTCTGGAGTAGGGAGTTGTGAGTAGAGTATGCCTGCACAAGGTAGCCTAGGTAGTCTATGGGTTCTAGATTGAGGTCACATCGTTCGAGGTGAGGAATGCTGCCGGGGAGAGGAGCCGGAGAGAGTGAAGCTGGATGGATGTGTTCTATGTATGAGGCTAGATGGAGCGAGGCTGGGTGGAGGGGCCGGTCAGCACACCCGGTCCTTGTGATTATGCCTTGTTGAAGCTGTGATGGATGGTCCGGCCGGCCGGTGGTCAGCATTGGAGGGCATTTTGGACGAATACATGGGGAGAGTAGAGTCAAGTACAGAACATGACCTCTACTAGCCAAGACACGTAGTCTACAAGTGAAGCTCGACAAGCTCGAAACGCCCACGTGTGTTGTCTTATACAGAATTACGTGCATGGTGGCTTCGGGAGAGCGCCGCATGTGCCTATCAACGACACCATCTCCAGCGTCCAGCTCTGCAGGGAATGGTGGGGCACTGAGACGTGAGGGTCGCGGGGAAATGGAGATGGAGAGAGGACTGGGGGGTTGTTTTCTGGGGGACTGGGTCGTTTCGGAGCGTAGCCGAGATTGGGGTGCGGAAGAAGAAAAGGAAAACCTGGGGTTGGAATGAGGGGGAGGGCATGGCGTGATGGGGGATATAATGTCTGCTGTTTTTGGTGTTTGGATGGAGGTGCATTGTTGTGTTGTCTTGAGATGGTTGGCTTCTTTTTCTTGGTTTGCGGTTCCGGGCCGAGGAGACGATACCTTAGTGGTGGTTGAGTTCTTCCGGAGGGATGGATGGGAGATGGGAACCGGACACGGGAGACGGACACGGGAGACGGGACGGGGAAAAGAGGTGGTGAACCCGGGATCATCACTATTCGATGAGGCTATTACTTTGCCTGCCCATCCACATCCAGTCGTAGTCTGCGTAGTACCGACTCCGTACTGTACAGCACATGCTCGCCATTCGAGTCCAAACCACGGCCGAGGGGTTTTCCTCAAAACCTCCCCCCACTCACACCTGTGGCAAAGTTCACGATGTCGATGCAAGAAGGCGGCGGCGGTTGCGGAAAATCGAGACGGTTCCGGCGGTGGGACCACAAAAAAAAAACCAACACCGCCCCCCTCTTCACGAGGGTGACGTCGCCACTTGGTTTCGGGAGAGTTGATGACGAGATAGGGAGATGGCAGAGTCATGAAGATTGGAAACAATATGACATATCACGGTTGGCTTACATGACCAAGTATGTACAGCACTGCACTGTAAGTACCGGGCTGCGGGACGATGCCCCTGAATTGACGGATGATTCGCATTCTTTGTCTGTGCTTGTCGAATGCCGTATACATAGTACTTGTCATTCGTTCCAGATCAACAGGCACAGGCATAGCACAGACAGGAACACTCACTTGGGAGGCCGTCAGACTCCTCGGTTCGGTTGAGTGAGTTCCATGGCGCGATACGCGAACAAAGCCACGCCAAAGTACGTACCGAAACAAGGCGATGCCAGCGATGCAATCACCCATGCCAAGATGCCAAGGGGAACCGCTGCTCCACTGAGGGGACGTCGGGACGGCTGCGGATTTGCTGGGCGAAGCCGGGGGGGGTGTTATCTCTGGTCGTCTTTGGGCCATCTTGAACGGTCAGGTTGGGAAAACTGTGGGACGAGACGGGGCGGGCTGGAAACGGAGCTGGCGAGACGGTTTGGTGAGGAGGCTGTGTTTGTCGGGACGGCATCGTCGGGTGTCTGCTCCGGGAGATGAGGTCTTTTTTTTTGTTTTGTTTTTGTTACTTCCCGTTGTCGGTGCATTGTTGTCTGTGAGGATGGGATGCTCTCAACGAACGACTGCTTCGCTTCGTGGCTTGCGGGAATTAGTCATTGAGCCGGGTGAGGCGAGCTGAGCCTGAGAAGAAAGGAGAAACAGGTGATGGAACGGCGAAGACGAAAGAAAAGAAAAAAAAAATGGCAGCCGAGATTTTACTAATAATACGATTGGGCTGCGAATAGTTGGATGATAATGATGATGATGGCTGAGTCTTCGGTCGCCGACTCAGAGACTGACCGACAGATAGACCGACGGGACGGACAGTGGGCGGCCTCGGTGGTTCTACGGTTGGGTAGGCATTCCAGCGGAGGCACTCGGGGGATTATTTTGGACGATTGTTTTTGCAACAGATCAGATCAGGCTGGACATGGGTTGGTTCATGGGGTTCACAGCCCTCGATGCGGTTCTGGATGGGAAATGGAGGGTTGGATTATGGCAGGCAAATGACGTAGTGAGCACAACAACCGCATGCATGTGCATCAAGTCTCGACAAGACACAAAAGAACCGATATTCTTACGCCCTATCACTGTTGCACGTGTGTGTGACACGGCATAGATAGGTAGCATAGCCATCTCCGGCCTCTTGTGGTGGTCCGGGGAATCTGAGCAATTCTGCTGACTAGCCGCCGTGGCCGCCAGCGTCGAAAGCCGACGACGTCCAGGGTTTGGCTCTGGGTCGTTCGTCTACTTTCGGCCCTGATCTGTGGAGGCCCGGGACCCAGACCCGTACCTATCGTGAGGCCGCAAACGGGACATCCCCTGGCTGAGGTATTATCGCGAGAAGCGAGACGCAAGCAGTGTTTTGGGCAGCAGCAGATGGAAGTGCCGAGTTGAGTTTTGAGGCGATCTGCCACGATGCGTAGATGCGCCGACGGTGGGTGCTTGCTTCCGTCTATCCGCCCAGGGGCGTTTTTACGTACGCTGTCCGAATCGAAGCCAAGGTGAGGCCGATAAGGGACGGGGTGAGACCTCCGTTCACCCAGCCCGGTGCCCTGTGCGGGACATCCCTTTGTCCCGACAGGTGATGAATGGAGCCACGGTGGGATGCTGTAATTTCTCGCCCAAAACGTCATTGAGGACGACGTGCGAGCATCGTCAAGAAAAACCAAGCCAAACCAAAAAAAATAAAAAATAAACACATCAAGGGAGAGGGGCCAAACGAGGGGGATCTACAGAATGGAACTCCCCAGCCAAGCATCGACGTCACAAGTCCGTGTAAGTGCCTCCTCTCGTTGGCCCGGATAAGTGTTAACTGAGGTGAGCAGTGGATGAAAAACCGGGGCTCAACTACTATAGTAACGGTCGAGCCTTTCCCCGAAAACGGTGGGCCACCGGCGGAAGTAGCTAGAAAACTGTGCGGCGGCGGCGGCGGCATGTCGTTATCGGGTCGTGGTGATGGTCGTGTTATTCCCTTTACGTCAAACATTGGATGTCCCGGCTCTGGCGGTGGGAGTCATAGCCCAACACAACGCCATTCGTACAGAGAGCCGGTGATTTGAAAGGAGGAATTACAGTACGTCGAAGATATTGGATGTGTCTGGATGTCCGCCTCCGTCCCTAAATGAGCCTCAGACAGTTGGTGGTGTGAGACACAGCATGCGGCATCCAGGGAGAGGGGGAACCGTGCCCACCCGCGTAGAAGGGGGTCCATCCATGCCCGCTGTCGTCAGTTCCCGGGCTCAGCGCCCTCAGCGCCCGTCGCGTTTCAAACCACGGGGTGTAAGCCCTGTAGGCTAGATGACGAGAGCCCCGGGGCTTCCAGGTGCATTAGGGGGTTTCTCGCTTGGGCTGGTACCGAGCTGGTTGATTGAAGGAAGTGCGATGACGCCGTGTCGATGTGACGCCGTGGATGATGGGTCCAATGGCTGGCTGAGGGAGCTGGTCCACGGGCTCCGCTGTAGGCGGTTTGCCCCCTAATTCCATCACTTTGCAGCGGCATGCAGCGTGCAGCAGCCGGGCTCGCAACTCAGTCTCAACCCCAAAACTCCACCTCACCGAAGTGGACCTGGGCCTACGCCCGCTGGACCGTTCGCTGCAAAAGGTTGCGCACCGTCTGACTGGCCGTCTTTCACTGAGCCGGCCCACTAAAGCTGGCCCACTGAGTTCCGACCTCCCTCCCTGTAAACCCTGGCCGCAGGGAGGTGGAAAGGCGGGTCCCCGGGGGGGGGGGGGGCTAAGCACAGTATCCCAGGGGCGCTACCGTACCGTTGATGACGCTGGCCTGCTGGGGGGGGCCCGACGGACGGTGTCTGCGCTGTCTACCTACAGTGAGGTGAGCGAGAATGGAATGGACTGGACCGGAACCTGGGGCGCACGGATCAGTTCGTCGCCGGGAGGGGGGTGCGCGCGCCACTGGCACTCGCCGCCGCCTTTTGGCCGGAAGAGCCCTGAGTGGTTGGAGACGGTGGGGCGCTGGGGAGGGGAGCGGGTTCCAGCTTCGGACTTGTCGTCACCCACCCCGTAACGAAAGGAAAAGCGCTGAGAGGTTGCCCGTCTCCACTCGCCTGCCTTGTTGTGAAGGCGGACCTGAGGTGTGACGGTAGGTGCCAGCCATGTACCTCCGTACCGTAAAGTAGCGTACTCGTACCGTCCAACCGCTCCTGCCGTCACTTTCTGGCTTTGGCCTTGCGCCTTCCGCCCCTGCCAACTGCCCCTCCAACTTCGGCCGCTCTCCGTGCACACCTCAACTGCGAGTGCCGTCGACGCAACACTCTCTCTCTCTCTCTCTCTTTGATATATAAACTCGAGTTCCCCTCTCCTCCGTACCGCCACCGTTTCTCATTCCTCATTCTCACTTCAACCTACATCGCCTTCGACTCTTCCTCGCCTCAACCAGACTCAACCTCCTCTTTCGTCTGCCTTGCAACTCAACTCCCCCCACTTACACCAACTTCCACCCACTCTCACCTTTCACTCCCGTCATCATGGGCAAGAAGGCTGTTCACTTCGGCGCCGGCAACATTGGTACGTCTACCGCCCTTCGAACACTCGCCTCCATTTCATGCTAACATCCCCTTGCCCAGGCCGTGGCTTTGTTGCCTGCTTCCTCCACAACTCGGGCTACGATGTCGTCTTCGCCGACGTCAACGGCGACCTGATCGACCAGATCAACTCGACCTCCTCTTACCGCGTCATCGAGGTTGGCACTGCGGGCACCACCGAGAACACCATCACAAACTACCGCGCCATCAACTCGCGCACCCACGAGGAGGACCTCATCGAGGAGATCCGCACCGCCGACGTCGTCACCTGCTCCGTTGGCCCCAACATCCTCAAGTTCATCGCTCCCGTCATCGCCAAGGGTATCGACGCCCGGTCCACTGACGAGTCTCCCCTGCACGTCATCGCCTGCGAGAACGCCATTGGCGCCACCGACACCCTGGCCGGTCACATCAAGGACCCCCGCAACACGGCTCCTGAGCGCCTCGACGACCACCACCTGCGAGCCCGCTACGCCAACTCTGCTATTGACAGAATCGTTCCCGCTCAGGACCCCAACGCCGGTCTCGACGTGACGCTCGAGAAGTTCTTCGAGTGGGTCGTCGACCGCACTCCCTTCGAGGATGTTGGTATCCCCGATATTGAGGGCATCAACTGGGTCGACAACCTGCAGCCCTTCATCGAGCGCAAGCTCTTCACTGTCAACACTGGCCACGCCACTGCTGCCTACCACGGCTACAACCGCAGAAAGCGTACCGTGTTCGATGCTCTCCAGGACAAGGAGATCATGGCCGAGGTTCGCGGCGCTCTGATGGAGACGAAGACTCTCATCACCTCCAAGCACAACATCGGAGAGGAAGCTCAGGTTGCCTATGTCAACAGGATCATTAAGCGTATCGGCAACCCCCATTTGGAGGATGCGGTTGAGCGTGTTGGCCGAGCTCCTCTCCGCAAGCTCTCCCGCAAGGAGCGATTCATCGGCCCTGCTGCTGAGCTCGCCGAGAACGGCCAGCCCATCAAGTACCTACTCGATGCCATCGAGATGACCTTCCGTTTCCAGGATGTCGAGGACGACGAGGAGTCCTCGGAGCTCGCCAAGATCATGGCTGCTCAGGGCGCCGAAGACGTTGTCAAGCAGGTCTGTGGCATTCAGGACTCGGAGAAGATCTTCCCCCAGCTGGTCGAGGTCGTCAAGCGTGTCCAGGCCGACAGCGCTGAGGAATAAGCCGTTCGCACTTCTCTTCTACACACTTCATTCTAGACAGGGACATGAGCCCGCATCGTTCCACGAGGGGCCGGCTCACGGCGTTTAACGACACATGATGAAATCTTTTTGCTTTGCACAGGACAGCACGGCGCTGGGAAGGGATTTGGAATTCGCTAGGACTTTCTTCGCTTCAGAAGTTTGCATCGACCTCGACGGGAGGATTGAGATGCGTTGTTGATAGCTAGCAAGGAGTTACCTCAATACACTAGCCTACTACTACTTTTGTGTGCACTGTAGCTACTTGCATTGTGATAGTTGATAGTTGACTGGTGACGTGAGGATGCGTCACGACAAGCATCCTCAACAGAAATTGAGTTGTTACTTGCAGTGACGACACCATCTCGTGAGAAGACGTGGTGCATGTGGCTGGTGCTTGGCTGTGGTATGGTTGCCATTTCCACGTGTAAGTCGGGCCGTCTTGAGAGTCGAGACTGACCGAGTCTGCGAGGCGCAATTGACCGAGGTTGCTTACCGCATCTGTGATGCATTTGCAAAGTACTCAATGCAGCCGTTTAGCTAGTTGTGATTCTGACTTGTGCTGAGTGACTTGACTATTCATTAGGCCATCATGACAAACGAGCCAAGCGCCCACTCTTACTTAGCCTTACATATGCTAGACGAGAGACTGGGTGGCTAATTTTAGGCATGACTCCATATTGGGACGAACCCATGGCACCGGAGCTTGTCGACACCCAACACGGTGTCCTTGACGAAGCTGGCAAGCTGGTCAAGCGAGTGATGCCCTCAACTTTGACTTTGGCTTTTGGCGAGCTGTGGTCTACTTGAGAGGTGTCTTGATCAAGAGAGTGGTTGTATCGTTGCAGGTTGCAGGTTGCAGGTCGCAAGACAGTATTCACCGGCGTCACATCCCACCCACACCACAAAGCATCAACACCACCATGGCCAAGTTGATGCATCTCTGCTTGGTGGCGCTCGCCGGTCTGTCGGCCGCCGACGTCACGGTGCACGTTTCCGACGTCGAGGCCCTACCGTTCACGACGGACGGCGCGGCAACCTCGCCTGAGGACCTCTTCCGTCGCAGCTGTCCGGAAGAGGTCGCCGAGACCAACCCTTACTCCCCGCAGCTGCTCCTCTCGTCGTTCGGCGACGCAGACTTCCCGCGCGACACCGTCTCCCCGTCGTCGGACGGCCTCGTCCGCGGCGCCATCGACGCCTGGGCGCAGCATCACCACCTGGTGCTGCGGCCCGACGAGGTCTGGTTCGAGGTCCTCGCGCAGCTCAACTTCTACATGGCGGCGCACGCCGAGGACCTGCGCGGGCTGTTCGTCGGTCACACGGGCAGGAAGCCCTTGCGCGTGGGCGGCTTGACGTGGCGCGACGTCGTGGCGACGTTTGGCGCGGCGATACAGGAGCGCGTCCGCACCGAGTGGCTGCTGGACTGGATCTCGCCCGGGTTCAGCACCAGCACGGCCGACGACGCGGTGACGGCGTCGGTGCTGGTGATGGGGCTGATGCAGTCCTTCTTCGAGTTCGAGGGCGTCATCGTGTGCGGCATCCCGTCCGTCACGCTGCGCGGCGACCGGCGGGACTGGGTCCGGCTGCTGGCGAAGCTGGACCGGCTGGAGGAGTGGGGCGCCGAGCCGGCCGCCTTCGCCGCGAACCTCCGGCCCATCTTCCGACGCTTCGTGCGCACGTGGGACGAGCCCGATGCCCCGGCGACGACGGGCTTCTGGGCGCAGATGGTCCGCGCGCACAAGAAGTGGTCCTGCGGCGCCGGCGCGGCCGAGTACGACGTTTCGGGCTGGCTGACGGGCTTCATGCACTGGACCAAGGCGGGGCGGTTGCGCGTCGAGGAGGAGGAGGAGGTCTGGGAGGATGCCGGCACGGTGACGTTGGACGGCGTGGTGTACGTGGCTGAGGCGCTGGAGGACGTGAGCGTGGGGTATGCGAAGGCGCCTCTCACGATGGTGGATTATCCGCGCGCGGGCCAGGACACGCGGGCGTACGTGCTGGCGGGGAATGTTGGCGTGCGGCGTGAGAGGGATGCGGAGGGATGGGTTGTGGCGAGGCCGGGGAGTGCGTGGTTTCTGTATGCGCCGACGGGGGATGGGAATTATACGGTTGGGCCGGGGGCTGGGGATAGGGGGGAGTTGGAGGGGATTGCGGTTGGGATTGATGGGTGTAGGGGATCTGTTTAGGAGGCGATACTTCAGTGGTGTTTAGAGTGGGATGATACTTAGATGGTGTTTACAGTTGGAAGAATAAAAAGAGTGTCTTGTATTTAGAGTTAAACAGACATATACAGTTGAAACGAGTGTAGCAACACAAAAGTGAGTTGAAGCAAATGTTGTTATGTGTAGGTAGACACTGTCTAGCAGCAGTACCCAGGAACAGCCCCGATGCTGTCGCCCATCACGCCCCACGGAGGGTTGCAGCCAGAACCCCCGGCGTTCTTGTCCTCCTCGTTGAAGAGGTAGAGGAGGCCTAGCACAGTCAGTCTCGCAGTTCTGTTTCCTGGAGGAGTTGTCTTACCGTCTTTGCACTGGCAGAGTGTGGGAACGCAGCATCCCGGTGCTTGGCTAGATGAAAGAGCAGTCAGATGTAATCAGTAAGAAGTGAAGGGAAGTGTCGTACTAGGGCCTGCAGCCGCTGTCGATGACCTTTAGATCGAGCTTGGTTGGTCCTGCGAGGCCGAGGCGGCCCAGGGCAAGGACGGAAGCGAGTGTGGTGAGTCTCATGTTGAGGGTTGAAAGAGTGTTGTTTAGCGAGCGTTGAGGTGGTGACTTAAGTTGGATAAGTTGCCGTTCTGTCCAGGGCATCATCTCAATTATATACTCGCAGTCTGGCCATGGACTTTCATGGCGAGGATCCCATGTAAGTGCACGGATATCATGTCAAAGAACTGTCACCAATTATAGCACAACATGGTCACAAAGAACCCATCCGCCTCACCGTCACCTGCTCTACATCCAAACTACGGAGATTCCCTGCAAACGGGTTTCAAGAAGGGGAACACGGCCGAGGCATCGGCGCCAACCGTCCAGTTGCTCGACTCTCTCAGGTGCTCCTCGAACACGCTGCTCAGCTTGTAGTTCTTGCCGTCGACCGACTCAAACACGGTCCGCGTGTCGGCGTGAGGCCATCCCACGCAGAGCGACCCGGCCGTGACGGCGCGGAACTCGAGGAAGCGCGACCAGTCCATGTGCTTGATGATGGCGTCGCGCACTTGGGGCCTTTATGCGTTCAGTCATCAGCTTGACGAGGATACAGGGGGCAAACCTACCACACGATGACGTCGATCCACGGCGGGTGCGGCACCGTCCTTTGTAGCAGCGTCGGCCGGATGCACCGCGGCAGCTGGTCGTAGCTCTCCTTTGTGCGGCAGATGTACCACCGCAGGAGGTGCGAGAGCATGTACATGAAGCCCACGCGGGCGAGCAGCGATGCTACGGGCGACCGGCCGACCTGCGCGGCGGCGGCGGCGGAGATGTCGCATGATGGCGTCGCCGCGGTCGGGTTGAGGAGTGATGAGATGCTGGGGAAGGGCGTGGATGAGCGTCGCGGGGCGTGTAGGCGCAGCGTCTCTGTTGTGTCGAGGATGACTTGGTCGAGCTGGGTTGTTGGGGCGAGGAGTGGCGGGATGGAGGTCCATTCCGTGGTGGCGGAGGGGGAGTTGAATTTGTCGAGGGTGAAGTGGCCGGTCCAGGCGAGAGGGCGTGATGGTGGTGGCGGGGAGAAGAAGGCGTGGTGGTTGAAGGTGGGATCTAGTAGGTCGACGTTGATCTCGGTGAAGTCTGGGGGGCAATAGGAGTTGCTGAAGTCGGTGGTGAAGGGCAGTTGGTCGAATGCCACGGCGGCCAGCGAGGGGCTCTGGGATTTGGGTCTCGAGACGAGGAGTGGTGATGTCGTGGGTTGAAGTGCGTGTAAGTCGCCGTCACCATCAACACCACCCTCAACATCATCACCACCGCAACCCTGCAGCGCACTCGCCCCATCACTAGACCCAGCCCCCACCGCCGCCAGCGCCCCAATCCACGTCCTCTCGCGCTCCTCACTCTCGCGCAGCAAGCCACGAGCATCCTCCAGCTCCCGCGTCAACGCATCGACCTGCGCCTGCAGCCGGTCCAGCTGCGTCTTGCGCTTGGCGCGGCAGAACCGCTGGTTGGCGCGGTCGATGGACCGCTTGCTCTCGATCTGCGAGGACGTCATGTTGGCGACGCGGCGGTTGGCGTTGACGGCTGCTCGCTTGTCGGCCATGGTGGACACCTTGTTGGATTATTGAGCGGGGTTGGTAATTCGTTGTCATGTTAGAGCGTCTTGAGGGTGAGGGGGTATTTGAACGGGATGGAGGGGATTGCGAGAGACGGCTTGGCGATGGCGTCAGCGTTGGGTGCGATGGAATTGCCTAGTTGGGAAATGCTGTAGTTGTAGTCTAAGACGTCTTCGTGTAAGTGAGTGCATTCTCGATGGTAGCAGTATAGATGAGTGTCTAAGCTCATTGAGTGTATAAATATCTCTCTTTAATAGCTCATGGTGGTCCATTGACCTAGATACGCGAGACACTCTTCAATAAAGGCGTTGAATGGGTTGACTAACAGCAACAGGCTGGATAATACACACATCTACACCACGGACAAGTGGGCGCTGGTGCGATCCCGGTATCAGGGGAATTTCAGTATTTAGACGTAGATACAATTAAGGGGTATATAAAAATGCTCAAGCTGTAAGTAGGTATAAAGTATGACGAAAGGAAATGCCCATCTTCTGATTAATCTTTAACGCATGGGCATGTCAACGCTGGAGCATGTCTATGTCTATGCCGCTAGCGGCGGTTCATTAGATGGTCCTCGGAATCTCGTTAATGATAGAATCTCCAGCACCACTTGTTTCAACTTGGCCCTGCTATTGGTCCCTAGGAGGAGGAGGTTGTTGATGAGGAGCGACTTGACCAGTTTCTGCTGGCGCATCGACGCTTCTCTCTTGGTTGACAGGAGGCTCGTTGTGTAGAGCAGTGGTCATTAATGGAGGTTGGCTATCTAGTGGGGACGGTGTGGTTGCCGGAGGTTGCGTATTAGTCGTGTTTTGCCGGTGTACTGGAGGCGGAGTGTTCAAGGGCGACGGTGTATCCATCGTGGACGGCATATTCGTCGGAGGCTGCGTGTTCATCTGCTGCTGCATGTACATGGGGTTGTTCATGTCTATGGGCTGCATGGGCATGGGATACTGCGAGTATTGCATGTTCATGGGTGGCTGCGTGTTCATCGGGTACTGCGGATACTGCACGTATTGCGGATACGGCACGTACTGCATCGGAGGCGGCGTGTCGTCTCCGGGCTTGGCCGCCACCGTCGTCCGCGGGTCCGGACCCAGGAGCTCCACGGGGTACGAGTGCCGGAAGCCCCATTTGAACCACAGCCCGATCCGGGTGCGCATGGTCATGGCGGCCCACTTCTCGCGGAGGGCCGGCCGGTCGGCGGCGTTCCGGGCCGGCGTGTGGCGCGTGAAGCAGGCGATCAGGAGCGATATGCACACCCAGCAGATGGTCCCCAACCGCAGCGCGCCCTTGCCCAGCATCATGCGTCGGAACCAGAGGTACGACTCCAGGAAGCCGAGCAGGAACAGGCCCGGGATGATGGTGGCGATGGCGATGATCCACGACTTGACGTTTGAGCAGCCGAGGAGCACCGAGCAAGTGTTGTAGCGGTACTGGCCACTGCCGCCGCCGCCGCCGCTGCTGCTGTCGTCATCGTCGTCGTAGTAGCCGCCGTCGTCGTCATTGCCCCAGTACGCGTCTCCCGTGGCGGTCGGGTTGCGGCAGTCGGCGAGGTAGTAGGTCTCGATGAAGTCGGCGGACGAGGATTCAGTGGTCAGCGACACCTCGCCCTCGGACAGGAAGACGGTGACGACGGTGTACCTGTCGCCGTCGGCGTAGCTCGACACGCGGGTCGTGGTGCTCTTCGGGGTGATCTGGTCGACGACCTCGGTGGGGATGTACACGTTGGTGTAAGTCTTGACGGTGAACGACGTCGGGCACGAGGCCGGCGCCGTGTACAGGATCTCCTGGTAGTAGTATGTGTACGGCGCGGCGCTGTACGTCGAGTAGTAATCCTCGTCGTAGGTGCTGGTGGGCACGAAGTCGGACGAGTCGACGTCGGTCGCGTCGTAGTAGACTTCCACCCGCTTGATGTCGTAGTAGGTGTCGACGGACGTGTAAGTCGACACGGGCGAGGCCGTGACGTCGGCCGTGGGCTTGACGGTCAGCGTGTCGGTGTAGGTGTACTGCGCCCACTCGTCCGTGTAGCCCGAATACGCGGATGTGGTGACGGTGACGGCGTAGTAGGAGGTGACGGTCCACGCGGTGGCATGCGCGGATCCGGCGAGGAGCCACAGGGCCGCGAAGGCGCGGAGCAAGAAGAGGGAAGCCATCTTCAACGAGCGTGAGAACTTAAAAGCAGTGAGACCCTAACGAACAAGCCACGGTCGTGGAGAAGGCCAGCCGTTATACAAGATGAGCGGGCGCGAGCAAAACGACGGCGTGACGGACGGGCTGGCTCGGGGCGATTATCACGCCGCGGGGCTGGCCATGCTTATTTATGTACGAAAACTCGCAACCCTTCCGAGCGCGATAATTAGACTAGATGCCTCCCCCTGCTAGGCAGCTGGAGCTAGCAAAACCTCGGCGGTTTCTCCTTGAGTGGGTGGTCTGGTGGTGTGCTCCCATGTGAGTGAGTGCTCGCCCTACACTAAGGCTGAGATTAGGCTATCCGCACATGCTGTAGCATCGGACCTCAGCCGCAAATGTCTGGGGTTGGATTAGAGTTTGTCTTTATGGCTTCGATCTGCAGCCACGAGAACCGGGGATTTTCTTTGCACTTTGGTATTTGTTTCGTACAAAATACGATAGCCATGAAGTTCACGTAGAGCCCATTCCCTCTCCTTACCGGGCCCTTCTCCCCCTCTGCCCGCCAAGCCCAATCTGGAACCCATTGACAGTGGTGCGTCCTCGGTGGAGCCTCGAAAATTTGAGTCACATCCCGCAGCCAACAAAGCGAAAATTCGAAATGAACGAGGCCTGAATGAGTAGTGGCCGAGGAATAAGGAAGGGCCCTGAAGGAGTCGAGCGGCTGTGCAGGCGCTGCAGGTCGGGCTGGGCACGTGTTGGTCCCCTGAAACAGGGGTGCGTGCCAGCTCTGGCTTAGCGCAGTGGTGTAGGGTAGCCGGCCCCGCTGAATTAATCCTTCGGTGCCTGGTGCCAGGTACGTACCCCGGAAGGCTGGGCCGGACCTCCACCTCCACCTCCACCTCGCGGACCCGACCACACAAGACGTCTGTTTACTTTCAGTTCATGCCGCCTTTTCGACCCTTGCAAGTTGCAACATCGCGGCCTGCATGATACTCCATACCGCCAACTGCGCTTCGTACTTACCTGGCTTCACCTGCGAACATCTCTGCCTTTATCGCGCTGAGGCAGCCACGAAGATGCTGCAATGGCTGCCGTCCAGCAAACCCGCACCCGCTCCGCCCGTCTAATCGCCAATCTCTCCAAGTCCTCGCAACATGCCAACGCTCCGCCGCCGCCGCCGCCGCCTACCAGCCACGCCCATCATGGCCCGTCCGCCTTGTCTCTGTTCCTGACTAACCTCCGCCTTCTCGACCTCGACCTGCGTGAGGACTGGCCTGGCATCCGTCCCGAGACATTCGCAACCGGCGGCTCTAGCGCACAGGGCCAGAAGAAGCGGGTGCAATGCGTCGAGTGGGCCTTGTTCCAGCTGTTTGCCATATGGGATCCCGACGAGACACGGAAGGTATGTTCCTGAATCGACCTTTGAAGTCGTATCTGGCCAATTGACACTCCCGCAGAAGATGAAGCCCTTCTTTCCTCCTCTCGACCAGACCCAGTCCGTCAACCTCCGAGCCGCCCTCCTCCGAGCTCTCGAGCAAGCCAAGAAGAGCGGAGCTCTGGGAAGAGATGCCATTGTCCGAAAGACTATGTTGGACGAATGCAAGGGTGAGAGGCTGGAGGAGGTCCTGGCCGCCTTTTCCTCGGCTGTCCTCAAGCTGGTTGTATCCGATGAGGCCACGGCCAACCGTGAGCATGTTCCCTTGGCTGCTGGCCTTGCGCTCGAGGACAGAGGCTACAAAGGCGACAATACCGAACTGGTGTCCATGGTCTGGGCCCACAGGGCTTCCCTGGGCGGTGTGCTACGAGGCAAGGCTGCTGCCAATGCCAGGTTCCGGGACTTTTCCGAGCTGTTGACCATCAAGGAACGTGGCATCGCAAGAAAGAACGAGGCTATCCATGCCAAGCAGAATGAAGATGGGCGCAAGACAATATCCAACGATGCCAAGCTGGAGACGTGGCGCGTAATTCGGAACAACTGGTCCGGCAACGAGCGATGGATGGAAACACTGCTCTACGGAGACGCAGGCGCGAAGAAGGACGGCCTTCTTGGGATGCCATTCGATCGTGTGTGGCGGAGGGTTCAACAAGGTCGACTGGCCGAGTTGGAGGAGCACGGTACCGGCCTTTTGGAGCAGCTAGATGGCCGCGTCCGGGCCCAGAGAGAACGTCTGGAGAAGTGGGAATCTTTCCACAAGCGGCTATGCGAAGAGCGACCGACGCCGTCTCCTTCCAAGCAGAAGCGGCAGGAGACGAAGACGAAGGGCATTGACCTGGGCTTCGGTGCCCACGAGGCGCTCCAGCTGGGACGGGCCGGCTCTAGAAAGGCAACAATCGGGAACCAGAAACGGAAGCCAAACGACGACTACGACGATTTGGTTCAAGGCCTAGAGTACGAGTTGTCAGGAACAGGCCCGAAGGGATCTGCCGCCCTCGCCTTTCTTCAACGGCCGGAAACGTCCAACGTCTCTCAACAGAGCCACGCGTCTGCCCCCGAGCCCGATCAGGAGGTGGCATCGGAGCTGAGCGAGATCGACGACGACGAGCCTTTCTACCCCGAGAAACCCATTCAATCGTTTCAGACGAAGCTCGACCAGTCGAGACGACACCCGTTGAGGCCCAAGATGTCGCTTTCCGACGAGTGGTTTGCGGCACACACGGCGTCGGGCTCAAATAGCTCAAACAAAACCTTCGACGAAGACCCCGCTGAATACAAATACGATTCCCCGGAGCGATATAGCTCCCCAGAGCGCAACGACTCTCCCGTACTCGACAGCGACCCTACGCCTGTGGCAGGCTCTCCCGAACGACCCTTGGTGCGAGAGGAGCAGTCAGAGCAGCGCCACCCGTCCCCGCCATCACCAAGAGACATGTCGCCGTCTCCCACACAGGAGCTAGCTGATCAGATCCTCGACTCCATGGATCAATTCTCTCCGTCGCCCACTAAGCGAGCAAGGCCGCGCCACACGCTCTCTCTGGCTGAGCGCACCCGTCTCACCATGACCCGCGGACCCTTTACGTTCCCGGACCATGAGGATGTTGACCTACCCCTTCGTCCCACGCCAGCCAACTACGTACCAACCAAAGCAGATGACCGACGTGTAACCATAGTGGCAGACGAACACGAGGATCTTACCAGCCGAACGCGGAAGAGCATGGCCGGGTTCGAAAAGGCGCAGCAAAAGGCGCAGATGGAGAGGAGGCGGTCGCTAAGGAGGTCCAAGGTGCCGCCTCGGAGGGAGGGTAGCTACTTTCCCAAGGTGGCCGAAGAAGAGCAGGACCAGACCATACTGGCCGAGGAGCTGATGGTTGAGGAGGATATGGAGGCGGTGTTTAGATCCCGCCCCAAGATCAAGGCCAGTCCCCTTCCGAGTCCGACTCGGGAATGGGAAGCCGATGAATACATGTGACATGCGACCCGAATTACGATAGATTGATATTAGAGCGAGCCACACTAGGATGAATACATCAATGCCAAATGCCTTTTTGCGTCATACACACGCTCACATCTATATATTGTACAATGATGTCCAGGGCCGATATTTTACATGCTTCGTTTACCATCCCTGTCTCTTTAGCTCCAGAACCCGGTTGACCGTTTCCTTGAAGCCATTCTTGAATCTGGTTCGCCATCGCTGACTCCTCAACCGCTTCTTCTTCAGACCATTTCGCTCGTGGAACTTTTGGCTGTGAAACTTGGTCTTGACCTGCTGCTCGCGTACCATCTTGTTGAGTACCCGGAGAGCGATCATCGGAGTCGGGGCACTGGTGGGGGTGATGCGGTCCTTGACGAAGACGGTTCGTCCAGTGACGGCCTTGGCGCGGATGCGAGGTCGGGCCATGGGGTTGGACTCAATGCCCTCACCGAAGGCGACGGCCTTGTTGGCGATGATGGATGCGATGTCGAGGTTGAAGGGAGTGGCCGTCTTGGAAGCCGTGTATGGGTGTTGCTCATTCGACTTGGCGGGCTCGCCGGAGAGGAGGGACCCGGGGACGGAGGGGGGAGGCGGCAGGTCGGACTTGGGCTCTGTCTGGCTCGGCCTTGGGTTGAAGGACCTGGGCGTCCGGGTCCAAGCTGGGGATTCCTGCTGAGGCTCACGGCGTGGGGTGTTTCCCACCAGAGGGTTCTTTCGGGCGGCTGCAGTAGGGGCAACGCTGTCTCGGGAGTACGGAGAATCGGTTCGGAGGGCGATTGAGGTGGTGAAGGCTCGCGACGAGGCCGCTCGCATCGTGGGAGTCGTCGACAGCCTCGACAGCATCGTGCTGCCGAATCTCGGGGTCGTAGCCCTGCGGCAGGTTAGCATTGGGGTGTGGAAGCCCGGTGTGGAGCTGCGCCTTACATGTCGCTGGACGAACTACCGAGGTGCGCGCCCAATTGCAAATTGGCTGAACTGAAGTTGTCGTCGTCGATCAAGCTGGCTTGCACCACGGACCACGGCGGATGAGCTACTGAAGCAGAAAAGTCGCCATGTCCCGGATCAACGTTGGTGCGATAAGGCCGTGGCTCGGATTTCCCTGCAGCCAATCAGAGAGGTGGACCCACAGCGAAAGAGACAATCCTCGTTCAGCCTTGTGCATGTTGGAATTTCCATCCCACAGCTGCCTACCGATTGTGACTGCACCCGACGACTCTTTCTTTTTCTCTTCGCTGGGCAATTGTCTGTCTGTGTCTTGCATCGCGGACTTGCCTTTCTAGAGACGGGCGAATTCGAGAACCGCGAGCCCCCGACGCCGCTGCGAAGACGAGAACGAGTTTCTGCGACCGCGATCGCGACGAGGGGCGTTTGCGCCACGGGCTGCCGAAGATGGCCTTCAACCCGTATGGAAGTGAGTGCAAAGCTCTTGTCCACGACGTGCTGAACATGCTGACGACGGATTTACCAGATAACCCTTATGGCGCTCCGCCTCCCGCCTATGGAGGTTACCCCGGATCCAACAATGCTCCTCCCGGCATGGCCCCTCCACCTGGTCTAGGTGCGCGCCTCCCTCACGATGCGACGCTGGTGGACAATGCACTGACGCGGCTCACAGGACCTCCTCCAGGCATGTCTTCTGCTCCGGGAATGGCGCCTCCGGGTGTCCAGCAGTCTAGCGCCACGCAAGCTAATCGTCCAAGTGGCCTCCCGCCCAACTTCCAGGCGCCCGCCAACATGCCCAACATCAACTTCAACGCCCCCGTGATCCGACTCGGCACCTCCGCCCCGGGCAAGGCGGGCGGGCCCCCGATGGGCGGCCGCGGCGGAGACGGCATGTCCGGGTCCATGGGCGGCGGACGCCAGGGGCTCGGCATGGAGAGAGGGATGGACTCGGGCCGCGGCGGCGCCAGGGAGGCCATGCAGGTCCTCGTGCCTCCGACCAACGAAGAGAAGCTGCGGACGATATTCATACATCAGATTTCCGAGGGCGTGGGCGGCGACGAGGGCGTGCAGCGGATCCTCGAGGCCGTTGGCAAGCTGAGGAAGTGGGATGCTGCCGTGAGCGTGACGGAGGACCACAAGGGCTCCAAGTTTGGGTTCGCGCAATTTGAGGACATCGAGTCGCTCGCCGTCGCCATCAAACTCCTCCACGACGAGGACGTCGAGGTTCCGAAGAAGCGACAGCAGGCATCCGGAGACACCCCCATGGACGATACGTTTGAAGGAATCGACAAGGTGAAGCTGCAGGTCGCCGTCGATCCCAGCTCCGTCAAATACGTGGAGTCGTACGAAGAGAGCCGAGGCGACGAATCCACGACGCCGGAGAGGATAGAAGCTGCTCGGGCCGCTCTCAAGGACGTCATCCGGGAAATGTTCTATCCTACTACCTCAGCAGCGGAAGGGGACGCCGGGACCGGCAACAACGAGTCCGGCGAGAATGTGGAGGTGGTCAATATCCCTCTTGCTCAGGACGACGAGCTTGCGGATATCCCCGCTGAGATGCGAGAGATCGTGGCACAGGAGATTTCGGCTTTCCGCGAGCGCAGCACCCGACGAGACCTGGAGCGGCTCAGGAGGGAGGAGGAGATGGAGGAACAGGAACGGCAACGAAACGGCGCCCCCAGACCATCGAGACTCGACTCTCCACCTCCAGGTGCCAACATCATTCCCCTGGGACCAAGAGGAGGCGTGCCCAATGCCCCGTCGGGACCCAAGGGCCAGAACGGGCAGGGTCGCATTGCATTTGTCAACGGAGGTGTCTCTAATACCGAGTATTCCATCAACAGGGAAGACGAGGAGACGGACGCCGACGACGAAGAACTTCACCGTCGACACCAGTCGAAGCAAAAGGCGGACGCGGAGAAGATGTACCTCGAGGCGGAGCGGAAATGGGGCAACCGAGAGCGATCAAGACAAGCGGCCCTGGAGCGCGAACGGGATCGCGAGCGACAGGACGCGGAGTCGTTTGAGCGCAGAAAACAGGAACAGCTCGACCGGGAGAAGGCGTGGGACGACGAGAAGGAGTCAAGTCGCAAGTCGCATCCCTACTACCGCGACCACGGCGACTGGGCGAGGAAGAGGGGCATCGACCGGGCGGATGAGGAGGCTCGAGACGAGAGCGACCGGAGGGCAGAGCACGACGAGCAGCGTCGCGAACAGGCTGCGATGGAGCGGGCACGCGGTATGGCCGACTCGTTCCTGGACAAGCAGGCTCACGAGATGGAACGGCGACAAGTCCCCTCGGCGCCCGCGCCGCAGCCCTTCAAGCTGTCACTCGGCGCGGCAGCACAGAAGGCCCAGGCTTCACGAGCGGCTCCCCAGCGACGTACTATCGCCGAGGTGGAAGGTCTGCTAGACGACGAGGAAGCCGACGTCTCGACCAAGCGAACGCTCGTCCCGATCCAGTTCGAGCCCACGTCGGCATCGGCCTCGATGACGGAGGAGGAGATCTCGCAGGCGGTCCGCGCGCTGGCGCAGGAGATCCCGTCGGACAAGGACGGGCTGTGGAACTGGCAGGTCAAGTGGGACTACATGGACGAGGGCGTGGTGCGCGAGAAGCTCCGGCCGTTTGTCGAGAAGAAGATTGTCGAGTACCTGGGCGTGCAGGAGGAGATGCTGGTCGAAGCCGTGGAGGAGCATCTCAGGGGCCACGGCACCGCGGCCGCCCTGGTCGACGAGCTGGAAGGGGTACGTTCCGCCACTACTACGAGTATGCGTTCCCGCAAGCTAACTGATGACAGGCACTGGACGACGAGGCCGAGGATCTGGTCAAGAAGCTCTGGCGCATGGTCATCTTCTTCACCGAGAGCGAGAAGAGAGGCCTGCCGGCTTAAGGCGGAGAGGCTGCCGGATTGTACTACTATCGTGGACAGAACGACTTTGCGGGATCCTATAAATTGCGGGAAGACAGAAATGGTGGTGTGGTGTGGAAAGGTGGTGATCTTCGTTCTTGATGCCTGCTGCTGGGATTCCCAGGGGAGCAGACGGGCTCGCTTGGCGTTGAGTGTTTTTTTTTTCTAGCTAAAAAAGAAAAAGGTTGAATTATTTTTCATGTTTTCTTTCTGGTGAAGACTGCTGGTGTAAGTGAAGCTCAGCTATGGATGAATTCGAGGAGGTCATTGGCGGAATAGCTTGTCCGGAGGATGACGTTGCTGGTGGCAGCCGAGATGCCGAGGTTCCCCACACTGACCATGTCGAAATCCGGGGTAAGGGTAACGGAGTCTTGATCGCTGAGACGTTTATAAACTCGTATGAGTTTCTACTGCAATTGAATATCCTGTCAAGTCTGGACTAGACTCATGCCCACTCTCTACCACACCCACGTCGGCCCTCACTTCCTCACTCTCTCCCTCACCACATTCCCGCAATCCGTCGCCATGGCGCAGACCTTCACCCGCGCGCCGCCAGACGTGCCCGACGTGATCCTCGCCTCGCCGCGGCCGCACGTGCTGCTCGTCACGCTCAACCGCCCCAAGCAGCTCAACGCGCTGCCGCGCCACATGCACTTTGCGCTCGACGAGCTGTGGGCGTGGTACGACGCCGAGCCGACGCTGCGGTGCGCCGTCATCACGGGCAAGGGGCGGGCGTTCTGCGCGGGGGCTGACTTGAAGGAGTGGCATGAGAAGAACAACGAGAGGGACGGCGGGAATCACCAGCAGCCGACCGTGGAGAAGTGGGCGGATAACGGCTTCGGCGGGCTGAGCAACCGGCGCGGGAAGAAGCCCATCGTGGCCGCCGTCAACGGGCTGTGCCTGGGCGGTGGCATGGAGATGGTGCTGAACACGGATATCGTCATCGCCAGTTCGGGCGCCAAGTTCGGCCTCCCGGAGGTGACCCGCGGGGTGGTCGCCATCGCCGGCGCGCTGCCGCGGCTGATCCGCAGCGTGGGCCGACAGCGGGCGTCGGAGATGGCGCTGCTGGGGCGGATGTACACGGCGACGGAGCTGCAGGCGTGGGGGCTGGTCAACGCGGTGGTGGACGACGCGGACGTGGTGGACGAGGCGTTGCGGTGGGCGGTGGAGATGGCGGGAAACTCGCCCGACGCGGTGATTGTGTCGCGCGAGGGCCTGCTGGGCGGATGGGACGCCGACGATCCGAGGGCGAGCACGAGGCGGGTGGACCAGGGCGTCTATCGCGGGCTGGACGGCGGGGAGAACATGAAGGAGGGCGTGTTGAGCTTTGTCGAGAAGAGAAAGGCGGTCTGGAGGGATAGCAAGCTGTAGATGGTGTGTGGCGTGGCTGTACGTTCAAGTGTCCGGATGACGCCGTATAAGTCAGTTTGGACACAACATCGCCATGTAGTGTATCTGTGTCTTTGTCTTTAGCTGAATTGCTCAACAAGGCAACCCAGTAGCGGGATAGGATAGTCGAGGCTGAACCATCACTCACGCCGACCACGACATTGATGCAGGCAATCAATAACACGACGAGGCGTTTCCAAAAGCGTCCATCTGCGTTGAGGTTTGTGTTGCCATACTGGACGTCTTCTCCATTGGGTTGCATAAAGCGCTGCCCGATCCCGCTGCTGATGAACGACAGAGCGCTTGAACGGATGGATACCCGGTATCCTAGTCTCACCTGGATGCCTTCATGTCCCCTCATGTCCAGCGAGAGAGTATTGAGAGAGCTGCAGCCATGTAAGCCACCGTTCGAGGGCGCTCCTCATTAGCCGTAATCCTAGCTGACGGCCGGCCCTTCGTAGCGGCCGCACTGGGGCCACCGGACTCGGCCTCCTAATTGGTAAGGATTCAAAGCAAGACAATCGCAATGTACGAATTGCATCTGTTTACTCGCGAACCGAGAGACCACAGCAAAGTGAACCGCCCAACTCTGTTCTCATTGCAGCGCCCTAGCCGTCCCGTGTGGATGCTGTCATGCCGCCCTGGGCGAATGGGCCGACCACAAACATGCGCATCTTTTGTCTACCGATGCTAGCACGGATCGGCACATAGGTCGTCATCCGGGAGAGGGTAAATCCTCCGGCGGAACCAGTTACGATACGTGCAAAGGCAGTTGCTTGCGTTGGCGGCTGGCGACTAGTGGTTCTTAGTTAGTGTAAGACGGGCCGCAACAAGGAAAGCTAATGCTCGAGAAATAACGCCTCGGTGGAAATCAAACCTGTGTAGATAGTTACCAGACGGCGGTACCAAAAACATTAGTGTTGGGCATTAAATTTCGCCGTCGATTCTCTCATCCTCTGCAAATTTTGGGGAGGCCGTTCATGTGAAAATGAAAGCAGTGAGTGACAGCATCAACCCCGCCCAAGTACGACAACCATCCCCATCAGGCAGAGATCGTCGGATCTTCAATTGCGGCTGGCTTTTCAGATAGCCACTTGCGTCGCCTGCAGCCGCAGTCTAACCTGCAGAGACGGCCGAGCATCCACCGCATCTTCTCTCAATGGCCGTCCATGTGAGACATTGCTTCACTACCGACCGCGCGCGGTACGGTAGACCCGGCCGCTCATTCGTAAAGTGACTAGGGCTGCGTGGATTGGCCAATTGTGCTCGACCGGGTGAGACTGTATTGATGAATTGGCATCCGCCGTCACACCGCATTGGCCGCCATCGCCGTCGAGTTGATAGCCGTACTTGCGTGCCTCCGCCTCGTTTTTGAGACAACGGGACAATGTCTCTGCCTAGATCGTGTTATGGTCCAGAGTTCCGGGCCAGGCTGAGAGCTGTTGGGTTCTTCCGTCGCTCGTATTCCTGGTACATCCGTCTGCCTCCATCCCGCCCAACCACACCCTTTCATGACATGCCGCAACAGCTGTAGCTGCTCAAGACGTTGATTCGAAGAACTTGAGCCCAGACTCGACAGTTGCAGGTCACACGGCCGGGTTCTGTGTCACTATGGATACATCCCATCTTGCCCCGACCTCTGCAGAGCATGCGCCCGTCAAAGATACCAAGGCCCCCGCGTCGCAGGAGTCCCAGAGCAGACCACCCAGCTTCATCATGGCTCCCGTGATTTCTACACCAGAGCCTGGCCGGAAGTCGCGAAAGCTCGTCCTCTGCTTCGACGGCACCGGTAACAAGTTTCATGGCGACGACAGTGACAGCAATATCCTCAAGATCTTTCGAATGCTCGATCGAACTGCCGACGATCAGTTTCATTACTACCAGCGTAAGTTGGACTCTTTGTAAGGTGGCTGCACGCGCTGACAATTCCTCAAAGCTGGCATCGGCACTTACGTCGTCTCCGGATCGCTCACCCATACCGGAATTCGCGCCCGGATAAGTTCTTGGTATCAAAAGGCCAAGGACTCGGCCGTCGGCTCCTCCTTTGACCAACATGTCGTGGGCGGTTACCGATTTCTGATGCGATTTTACAACCCCGGCGATGAGATTTACATGTTTGGTTTCAGCCGCGGTGCATACATTGCACGTTTCCTCGCAGAGATGCTTGACTACATCGGACTCCTCTCTCACGGGAACGAAGAGATGGTCAAGTTTGCCTGGAAGGCTTTTGCCGAGTGGCAGGCTCGCGGGCAAGCTTCTGGTGACGACGACGAGGCCGAGCAAACTCGTAAGAAGAGGGACGAAATGTTCGGCTTTATGAAAGGCTTCCGCGAGACCTTCTCCAGGCCTGTCGGGCGAATTCGTTTCCTAGGACTCTTTGACACGGTCAACTCTGTGCCGCGATTTGAGACGGCCTGGATGCAGCGCAGCAAATTTCCCTACACAGCAAGAAGTAGTGCCAGAGTGATCCGCCACGCAGTTAGTATCGATGAGCGACGAGCCAAGTTCCGCCAGGACCTCATGTACCAAGAGCATCCATCGCGGCAACATCGCCATGTGGGTGAATTCCTCGATGACCTGGGCGACGACTTGCGTGATGCAACAGGAAACGGGACCACAGAGAAGGATGCCTCAAAACAGGAGGATCGAGGCCGGCGCAATCACCTCACACCAGGAGAAGCCAGGAACGCCAGAGACACGCGAAACCAACGGTCCGGATCGAAGTACGCCCCTTATCGCGCTCGATCCAAGTCTTGTCAGAGGGCACAGCACACAGACCCCGAGACGAGGTCGAACTTTTCTGGAATGCGAGTCTCTGAAATTGACCCCGAAGACGACAGTCAGGATATCGACGAAGTCTGGTTTGCTGGAGGACATGCCGACGTCGGCGGAGGCTGGGAGATGCTCGAGGACAGCAAGAGCGCCAGCCACATCCCGCTTGCGTGGATGGTCAGGGAAGCCATGCACGCCGGGCTCCCTTTTGATGAAGAAAAGGTCGCAGAGATGGGGTGTTGCGCTACTGAGGAGTTTGGAGATCTCGACCCCAAGACACAAGAGCGCCAACAGGACCAGGACATCCCGGACATCCGTGTGATCAGCGGCCAAGGAGGACCCAGCAGAACGCCTACAATGCCCAGTCTTGACACAGACGAAAAGACCGAGGCTGACCATTCGCACCAAGGCTTCCACGGCATCATCCACGGGGCGTGCGGTGCCAGACTCCACGACTCACTCGAGTTTGGCCAGGGTCTCGGGGGAATGGCAGTGGCGGCGTGGAAGTTCATGGAGTATCTCCCATTCCGCAGGATGGATTTGCAAAGAGACGGGTCTTGGAAGCCCATTCGCTGGCCGTTGCCCTGCGGCGAGGTGCGAGATATCCCCCATGCTGTCCGTGTCCATGGAAGTGTCATCCGCCGCATGAAGATGGACGACAACTATCGCCCGGGCAATCTGATCGTGGGCGGAGGCGGGCGGGGCACGAGAAAAGCGCCGAAAGAGCACGGAATTGGAGGCTGGGTGTGCATCGCCTCGCCAGGTGACCCAGTTGGTGAAATCTGGGTCAGGAAGAAGGAAGATGGTGAACCATTGATTCCTTGAGACGCCCACTTGGGATTCTGGAGCCGATCAAATTGGAAACTGGCAGTTAATAGTTTGGAAATAATTTCATCCATAATATAGCAAAGTCGAATATGAATTTGATTGAACAACCATCAAAATTCGAAATGTTCAAATCGTGAAGAGAACTTGATGGTTGTTGGAGTTGGATGTCGTCGAGATAAAGAGGTCCGGATCACGTGAAGCCGCGTGGCGACGAAACAGCCTGGACACGCTGGACGTTCCCCTTTAACGCTTCCAACCTTCAACCCCGCGAAACAAGTCCCCGGCGACTATTTTGCGAGTCTTCCGGCATGCGTTAACACTCAACTCCGAATACCAGTCACGCAGTCGGCGATTCCGGCCCCCCTACTTTCACAATGGCTGTCGTCCTCATCATGGGCCTCCTCGAGAACGGCCTCCCTGCCGTGATCCGCGACCACATCCGAACCATCCTCTACACAATCCTCGGCCTGGTCCTCACGGTCTTCTTCAAGGTCTACAGTAACGGCCGCGCAAACCTCTCAGAGCGTCCGATGCACGGAAAAGTGGTCATCCTCACGGGCGGAACGTCGGGCATCGGCGCCCAGACGGCCTTGCAGCTTGGTGCGCGCGGCGCGCAGCTCATTCTGCTCACCCAAGCTCCGGCCACGGATCCTTTCCTCGTCGAGTACATCCAGGACCTCCGCGAACGCACGAAGAACAACATGATCTACGCCGAGCAGGTCGACCTCGCCGATTTCTACAGCATTCGCACCTTTGCCACGAAGTGGATTGACAACGCCCCACCACGTCGGCTGGACATGATTATACTGTGTGCTGCCACTCTGACGCCACCTGGCGGCAAGCGAAGGGAGTCCGAGGAGGGCGTTGAAGAGACGTGGATGGTGAATTTTCTGGCGAATTTCCACCTACTGGGTATCCTCAGCCCTGCACTTCGAGTGCAGCCGATCGACCGGGACGTCCGGGTCATCATTCCGACGTGTTCTGCGTACATTGGGTCACCGTCTCTCAAGAAGGAAATCTCCAAACTGGCCTGGTCTCCCGGCACTGCTTATGCGCGGAGTAAGCTTGCCCTCAACGTTTTCGGCCATGCATTCCAGAAGCATCTCGATGCCTATAAGCGACCCGATGGCGGCATCATGAACACTCGGGTCATTTTTGTGGATCCAGGACTAGCACGCACCCCAAGCACTCGCCGCTGGCTGACCCGTGGCTCCCTCTGGGGCCTTGCCTTATACCTCGTCGGGTACATTGTTCCCTGGTTCTTCCTCAAGTCTCCCAACATGGCCGCGCAGTCTATCTTGTATGCTGCCATGGAGGGAGATCTAGGCCGTGGATCTGGTGGAAAGCTGATCAAGGAGTGTATGGAGGTGGACTTTGCCAGAAGCGAGGTTAAGGACGAGGAGGTGGCTAAGAAGCTCTGGGAGGATAGCGATGCGCTGATTGAAAAGGTGGAAAGGCTACAGGCCAAGAAAAGGGCCGCTATGAAGGCCCAAGCTGACGCAAAGGAGAAGCAAAAGGAGGACAAGGAAAAGAAGGAGGAAGTACAGGGCCTAGTGGACGCTATAAAAAAGGGCAAGGAGCAGGAAAAGCAAAAGGCGGCGACCAAGACGAAGAAGAAGGGCAAGGCAACTAAGCAGAGTGGTGCTCCATGAAGATATTACGAATTTATAGACTATAGATGGAACATAGAGAAGAACCCACCTCACAGATTTATGTATTGTCCCAGTCCCATTCACAACTCCATTTCTGCTATAAAGTTGTTTCGAAGTTCGTCCTGTTAAAATGGGTATCTGGTTGTTGATGAAAGGAAACGTCTGACTGGGTATTTAGATTCTTGCTAGTCGGATTAGAGAGAAACTCAAATGGTCCCGTGAACAGCATGTTGCCCATAGAGATATTGGAGTCAACTCCTGGCCTTGGTCGCTGTCTAGGAGAGGGTAAGTGGGTATCATTCTGGTTCGGAATAGATCTGGATACTCTTGGCCCTCTATACTATTGGTTCTGAGACGCAGTTGTGCTGAGGAGATCTCCGAGGTACATACATACTCGGCAGCTACGTCAGCTCTTGAAGAGGTCACTGAAGGTACCACAGAGACGGTGGATAAAAACAGCTCGAGTTGATCGGTGCACTTACTGCGGCGGCCAGCTCAACACCAGTGAAGAGCCACCCGGATTCGCGCTATGGCCGACAACAGGCATAGGGCGGTTGGGTTTCCGGCGCCGGGACGGAATAAAGACACGTAGGTGTGGTTGAGAGGGAGATTGGAACTCAATGGCAACCGGCGAGTCTGTGCCTATCGAGGCAATGAAACGTGGATGGCTTGGGGAGACTTCACAATTGGGCTGGGCGTCTAGGGAAGTGTAGGAGTGATTTGACTCAGGACGAGGAAGACTTTTTCCAACAGGGGTGATGGTGCAGGAAATCGTTCTGGGGAAGGTTCTTGATAGGATGCGTCTATCGTATAAGCCGGAGCTGAAGACTTTTGCATCTGTGTGCAATCGACTACTACTCTGTAAGTTGAGAAGTGCTACAGTGAAGACTCGCAAGTTTCTATGGCAGCAATCTGCTTCAGTTTGAAAGCTTCCAAAGCCCAGAATGAGGACAGAGCTCTTGGTAGACAGAGGCCTAAGTTCCGAACCAAAGTGAAGGACCAGTAAGATCAAATACTAGTGTAACTTAATTCAACTTATCGCATCTGCCGAGTCCACTTTGGTCAGACACCTAAATCTAACTTAGTTCATAATCCAGCGTTCCCTGTTTCGCTGTCTGTTGCCCGTTTCGCCCGCTTGTGGCTGCGTTCCGAATCCCCGGCCCCGCGTTTCCGCATTCCTAAACCAGCAAAACTCCCAGCAGATCTCGCTTAGTCATGCGGGGAAGGCTGCCCTTTCGTCATTCCCTCCCAGAGAAATCGGAGTCTGCGGCCGAGACCGAGGCACGTGGAAAACGGGCATAAGACGCAAGCTTCGTTTCTTCCCTCCCCAAAGACTGGGGAAATGTAGTCTAACATCTCTGTCGATATCTTCTGCTGCCTCCGCATCCTTCTTCCCGTTTTCGCCATCGTCTGTGTTTTTTTCCTGCACGGACATGGGCTCCGCTTCTCCGGCCCTCGGCGCCGACACGGCCGCTGTCTCGACGCCGCTCCCCGTTGTGTGGACGGCCGCACATCAGCATTGCGCATCGACGCGCCATCCAGCCTTCTTCACCGACAGGCTGCGAAGATCGCCGGCGTCCGTCGGCTTCGGCATCTCAGAGAGTCCCGTCACCCAGGGATACGTCTATCAGGACGCACAGCGAAGGGGAACCAAGCTATGACACGGGTGTTGCGCGCATCGGACATGTCACCGATTGAGCTGTCTATGGGGCTGTCGGTGAAGGACTTGACGACACCGGTCTTCACGATGATGGGGTTTCGCCGGAATTGTTACTGGATGAAGAGATGAAGGGCTTACAAATGAAACAACGGCGCAACGAATTATTTGTTTCACCATGACGGACCTCAGCGGTCACCTACAAGGCCCAAATTACAACATTTCGTCTTCGCGCCCACCCCAGCGCATACGGAATGCCGAGGACGGGCCTCAACATCACGACCACAAAGGATTTATGAACTTGGGCATAGTGAGAGCCTAAGAAAACCGTTTTCTTAATATAATTTAGCCACGGCATGGAACTTGTTCGCAAATATTTTCCATTGCTACTGCCACACCGGTTCGTCTTGAATGTGTCCTCATAGCTTTTCGAGAGATCGATTCTCAATCGAGGCTTCACTCATTTTACCCCTTTGCTGGTCCAAAACTACATCTCAAGCGACTCCGGGAGATCACATCGGTTGCCATCAACCAAATAGTCAACTGAATCGTTCGCAGATGGTTTAACGAGGCTTGGTAGATTCGCAAACTCGGTGCTTCGCGTCTTTGGCGCATCTGGGACTGTGCAGTTGAGAGTCTGGCAATGCTTGCGCTTCAACGAGGAACTCGTAGTAATGGCAAGTCATCGACCCTAACACATATTCACTATAGGCAGGCTACCATGGCCCATCGCAAACAAGCCCGCAGGCTTGGATAAGGCTTGTGGGTATCAGTAAATTGAAAAGAATCATATTGTTCCATTGAAACACCATTGCCTTGGCTGCACCAGGTTCCGCCCAGAATCCCCCATAGTAGGTATACAAAAGTAAGGAAAACTTCAAAAGAATGACTCGGCCCGTTCGCATCGGGGCCGTGGACACTCGTCCGCTCTCCTAATTCCCATTACTCACACCGTTCGGTACCGTCGCGCTCAGTTCTTAACCGCGATAACAATGGCCATGATGATGAGGAACAGCACCAATCCCAACAGCGCCATCAGCTTGATGTTCTTCCACCACATCTTGCGCTTTAGACCTCGACTGCGGACTCGGAACTCGCGCGCGCTGCCTCCCATTCGGTCGGTCTTGTCAACAAGTAGGTCCAAGCGCTCTCCGCGCTCCAACAAGCTCTCGATATTCTTCGTCATGATGCCCCTGACGTCGTCGATTTCGCGCTGGGCGTTTCCAATCGCATCGTCGCGTCCGCCGCTCGTCGTTCCGTATTCAATCATCAGACCCTTGAGCTCGGAGTTCAACGACGCAGCGCCGTAATTGGGCATTTCCGTGAAATCGCTGCTCTCGGGGAAGTCGGCGAAAAAGCGCTTGCGAATCTCGAACAGGAAACCAAAGGGAACCCGGCGACCGAGGGATGAGTCCGCAATGACGAGAAACGTCAAACCTCCGGCTGAAGGAGAGTCAGAGTGCTCTGAGGGCGCTTCGGCGACATAATGGATTTGATGTTGGCCGTGGGTGTACGTCAGCTTCTGCGGCGAGCTATGTTCAATCTTGGGCAAGATCAAGGACGCGAGCGACGAGGTCTGGGATGAGGCTGAGGTGGTGCATTCGGCGAGGATGGTCGTGTTGTGCGCGATGCAGGAGCTATCATCGTCCTAAGATTAGCCTCGTCTCTCAATCCCTCGTCCATGGGATTCTCAGATTCCTCTCCATCGAGGGCAGCTAGGCAGAAGGATACTTACTAGAGAAGGGGAGTGACCGGAGTCGACGACGAAGCCATGGTTGCGGGTGGTTTTAGTCTCGACCGTCTAGCGATGCGGAGGCCTTGGGTGTTACAGCGTAGGTGGTGAAAGGGGCGGGAGTCGGAGATGGATGGAGCGAGGGTGATGCCGAGATGTCGACAGTAGCTTGATGTACAATGACGCTTCGGAGTTTGGAGTCTCAGCGTCATCTCGTTGCCGCCCCACTTGCACCGTTCATCGTGACGGGACGCGGCGTTTCGAGGGCCGGCCGAACTAATGATCCGGATCTGGAAATTTTAGAACCGGCCTTCACTCTCATCGGCGGCGAATGTTCACAGACTGCCGTGGCCAGTTTTGAGATCAAATCGTCCTCCCGCAATCCACAATTTCGTGTTTCTTTATACGGGAGCATGTCACATATGGTCGGAATGCTATGGCCATGAGACTTTTACTCCGAACCGGGGCGGTGCGAGCCGCCTTTCACCCGGCATCTCAGCGAGCACTGTCCACGACTCCACGCCTATTGGCTGTTGTCAAACCCTTCGAAAAAAGCTCCAAGGATGCAAAGCTGTCTATTGCCGATGCTCTAACTGCACGCACCGGCGTGAAGAAGGGCGCAAAACTGCCTGCCCGTTCACGGGCTAGTTCAGTAAGCACATGTCGGCGCAAGAACCAAATTCGCTTGAGGCCGAACTTACATGCCTTAGGTGGGACGTGGCCATGACCCCAAATCTCGCCTCCGCCTGGACAAGAAGAAGTACACGGGACGCCATGCTGTGTTTCGTTCCACCGTCTTGTTGCGCTTCCAGGGCGTTTTGAAAAAGCTCGGTGGATCGGAGGTATCCGTCGCTGGCGTTGGCGAGGATGAACTCAACCGACAGGCCTCCCTTTTCATGGACGTTATGGATGAGGCTTTCTCAATGGCAGAGCAAAACATTACCAAACGAGAACTGAACCCGCTCTTCTGGAACCTCCGGGATGCCTTTATCCTGAAGGACCTCAAGGGCCTGACCAACGAAATTCTGTACTCATTCCAGTCGTTCTTGATCCGACAGCGCTTTACGAAAGGCCTAGAGGAGAGTCACAAGCGCTTGCTGGACTTTCGGTTCCCTCACGAGTGGTTCCCCGCCACGCGAACGATGCAGCGAACTATCCATGTCCACGTCGGGCCAACCAACTCTGGCAAGACGTATCAAGCACTCAAGGCGCTGGAAAATTCGAAGCGTGGCGTATATGCTGGACCCCTACGACTTCTTGCGACCGAGGTTTACCAACGACTTGAAGCCAAGGGCCTGCGTTGTGCCCTTCTCACGGGCGAGGAGGTGCGGATCCCCGAGGACACAGACTCGTACTTTTCGAGCTGCACAGTGGAAATGACGCCCCTCAACGCGAGGTTCGACGTAGCCGTTATTGATGAGATCCAAATGATCGGCGATGCTGAGCGAGGTTCTGCTTGGACGACAGCTCTGCTTGGCGTACTGGCGAAGGAAGTCCATGTGTGTGGCGAGGAACGTACAGTCCGCCTCGTTCAGTCAATCTGCGCCAGCATTGGAGACGAATGTATCGTCCACCGATACGAGCGACTGAGCCCTCTCGAAACCATGAAAACTGCCATTGACGGGGATTACAGCAAACTCCAAAAAGGCGATGCCATCGTCTCCTTCAGCCGGCTCAATCTACACGCGATGAAGCGATCAGTTGAGAAGTACACTGGGCGGCGCTGTGCCATCATCTATGGCTCCTTGCCGCCTGAAGTGCGTATCCAGCAGGCGGCATTATTCAACGACCCCAACAACGACTACGACTTCGTCGTGGCCAGCGATGCCATTGGCATGGGTCTGAACCTTGAGATCCGGCGGGTCATTATGGAATCCGTCACCAAGTTTGACGGGACCCAGAAACGACTTCTCACCTATCCCGAGATGAAACAGATTGGTGGTCGCGCTGGACGGTACCGATCGGCTCGCAACGAAACTGAATCTACTCCTGAAGCCGATATCGTGGCAGAGAAAATTGGATATGTCACCGCCATGGACCACGCGGATCTGAAGAACATTCACAGGGCCTTTGAGACTCCCGTTGATGATCTTGAGGCCGCCTACATTACCCCTCCAGCCGCTGTCGTTGAGCGTTTCTCTACCTACTTCCCCCGCGACACGCCCCTGTCGTTTATCCTGATGCGCATTCGAGAGCTAGCATCTGTCGGTAACCGGTACCATCTTCACGTGCCGAGTGATGTGCTGGAGGTTGCGGACGCGATCCAGGATATTCCCATGTCCATCTACGACAGATTGACACTTTGCCATCTCCCTATCCAGATTCGAGCTGAAGGATCCCTGGCCACACTCCGCGCCCTTGCTACTATCATTTCCAATAACGAGAACGGAGAGCTCCTCAAGATCAAGGAAATTCCCCTGGAGTTCATGGATGTGCAACAGAAGGATTTCGACGGCAAGCCGCAAGATTACCTCCACAAGCTCGAGTCACTACACGGGGCTCTCAACCAGTACGTCTGGCTGTCGTACCGGTACTCGGGCATGTTCAAAGACCAGGAGCTGGCGTTCCACGTGCGCCAGCTGGTTGAACAGCGGCTGATCGACACCCTGGAGAAGATGGACTGGACAGACGAGGATCTCGAGTTCAGACGAATGACGGCGCGACGCGACTTGCAGATGCGGGCGAAATCGAAGCCTGTTCTCGAGGAGCTCCCGCAGAATGCGGATGCATTGGAGTCGGACTCAACGATACAGTATGGGACTCTTGGAGAGGAAGAATGGAGTCCAGCCCGAAGAGAGGCATCCGCCGGGGGGCCTCTATGATGTGGACTTGGAGAATGCATGATGAAAAGGCATGGCGTTTGGCTTGGTTCATGAACTTAGACTTGGACTTGGAGAATTGTAAATCATGTTGGTGGATGAAGACTGCTGGATATCTTGCATGTCATTGTACAGTCATGTCAGTGTAACATTACTATTGTACTAATAGATAGAATGGATGGTTGGTGGGTGTCATTGATCTGTCGGGTCTTTATTACCTCGGGCAGTCTGTCTTTATCTCATGATTCATCTCCCCAAGACATGTGATTGGCTACCTACCTACCTAGCAGTCGCAGCTGGGGAACCACAAGGCGTGCCACATCCGTACTGCAGGCCCCGGCCCATCTGAATGACCCGTTGGGGTTGTCGGTGCATTGGGAGGTTCCATTGAGAATAGAACCCGGAGAACAATGCCTTGCATCTCGCTGCCATGCGGGCCGGTCCAATAGTACGGAGCACAGTTGTCAGTGGGTAAGGTACCCGTCAACCCCCCTGGACAACGCCCCGGGATTAGCCTTACAGGGGCTGGATGGACCCGCAGCGCGCTAAGCCCAACTGTCCCGCCCCACCCAACCAACGACTAATTAAAGCTTCCAGCCCACTAACAACAGGCAGGCAGGCGGGCTCTTTTCTCTCTTCGACAACACCAAACCAGCAATCACCAGCCAAACATTCCCCGAAGTATCATCGCCATCGCATCGTATCGCATCACTCGCACCGCTGCCGAACCGCTACAGATGGACCGGGCAAACGCAACCCCCAGGTTCCAGACGGCCTCCGCCAACAACGCCATCGCGGCCGCGCCCTACACCCGCCGTCCTCCCAGCCCGCCCTTCATCCACATCCCTCCTCCCGGCGAGGGCTCTCCCGACCACCAACCGCCCATCCTGATGCCGTCGTACGCCAACGTCGACTCCAGCCAGCTGACGAGCCGTGATCTCGACATCATCACCCAGAACGCGACCCAGGTGGCCACCAACCACGCTGCCGACTGGTCCTACGAACAGCGTCGCCAGGCCCAGAGGCTGCTCGACTATCTCTACCTCGGGCCCAATAGCATCGTCCGCGACCTTGCCTTTCTGGAGCGCGAGGGCATCACCATGATTGTCGTCGCCCGTGATGCCCGCATGGCGAACACGCCGCTCATGAGCTTCCAAAAGGCCGCCCAGGTCCTGAACCTCCAAACCCATTACGTCAACGTCGAAGGCGCCCATCACACGATCAGCGAGTTCTCCAGCACCATCTGCGCCATCAACGATCATCTGCTCTCCGTGTATCACAGCCAGGCCCAGGGCCAGAACGAGGACGGCCACTTGATCGTCAGGCCCTCGTCGTTTCGCCGTGGCAAGGTCCTCATCACCTGCGAGACGGGCAACGACCGCTCTGCTGCCATTGCGGCCGCCTACATCATGGCCATGTTCGGCAGGGGCATGGTTGCCACAGTTCAGTTCATTTGCATCCAGCGCTTCTGCTGCTGCTTCGACGAGGACCTCAAGCGCAAACTCCAGTCCTGGGAGGATATTCTCCAGGCGCGGTCTCAGGTTGCCCAATCCCTTCGGCTTTCACGGCCTGGCGCCGCACACGCCACGTCAAATGCGAAGCGTCATATCGACGAGGTCATCGACATGGACGAGCTGTCCACTGCCACTGCAAATGTCGGAATCACAGACCGGGCTCGGTTCGAGGGACGAGATGCGTTTGTGCCCTTCGTAGACCAGATGTAACCTGCTGGTTGGGTATCACCTAGCGAGCGGCTCTCCGACTTGGCGGGTAGCATATAGCGGAGAGCGAATTGTATTTCGGGGCGTTTAAGGATGGTCGGTGGCATATGTTTATTTAGATACCCGGGTTTGTTAGAGCTTCTTGTTGTTTGAGGCGCTAGAGTACAGCGATTGGGGCATACCACAAAAGGATCATGCTAGACTAGGGCGAGTTGGTTGTCAGACCACCCGAATCAGGAATTAAATTACGGAGTTGAACTTTGGTGACGTGAGGTTCCAACCAAACTACCCATCCTCAGGAGGTAACGGCATCTCAGTTTCAAGCAGAACTGACTCACTCCAGATAGTCGATCTACTGACGTGGAACCCAATAGTCTACCGTATTATGTCTGGCATGTTCAATTCATTTTTGTGTCCTCTACGTGCCTGCAGTTATCCGCGGATGCCCTCGTGTGTTTCAAAGGATCACTTCAAGTTGACTACACGTACAAAGACTGAATAGGTTGCCATGTTCTTTGAGTCCATATTCTTACGGCACATTATATGAACCGACTCTCTCCTGAGTTCTTCCCGATTGGGTATGGAGGTGCAGACGATTGACCTTGAATCACAGGTAGGCATGATTCACTGACAGCCCTCGGTCGATCCAGCAACGCATTCGAGCCATTCACAGCTACCTATTCTTTGTTACCCCGGCCCTTTCGTCTGTTGACGCGCTACGGGGCAACCATAAAGATACCTACCTATCTCAACGCGCTGTTACCATCCCATATTGTCTCTTCACCTCAAACCACATCTCACCGCGACATTCACTATCGACATTGTCTCTCTTTCAGACCGAGCAATCAATGCTCTTATGCTCTCTCCTTTATAACCTCTCAATCCCTTTGAGTTCCGCCTCCCACATCCTCTCACGACTCGATCACGTTGCTTGACCAAGTGAACACCCCACGACGCCAACAAGAGAATGGCTAGCCCGCAGCCTCCCATCCCAACCGCGAGCCGTCACTCGCCTCTCGAACCCGTACGAGAACCCTATTGCGACTCCCAATTCCAACTGGTGGGTGGTTTTAACCCTCTTCGGTCCCAGGTCTCGGACGTTCCAGCATCGCCGCAGAGTTGCGACTCCGTGATGTATGCACCCACCGCACCAGGTACTCCGTTGGCGACGACCTCATGCGCGTCGCCGTGTGGCACGACGTATACTACGCGCTGTTTGCCTCTTGCGCGCGAACCTTATATCGCATATTCCATTGAGCATGGCGAATTAATGAGTTCGGGAGGTACAGGTGAGTGAAGCTATCGCGACGTACTGCTGCCCTGTCCTAACATCGCTAGGTTCCCCTGAATGGGACAACGACGACCTCGGGATCAACTTTGACATGATCAAACTCTCGGATAATCAATCAAGTGTCGACTCGCTCGCTCAGCCCCTCGTCACAAAGCTCCAAACCCGTGGTCTTACGTACCCCGAGAAGAACGTTGTGAGCGCCATCTTTGATGAAGATCTGGTTGACTGGGGCTCTGGATCAGACGAGCCTGACCAGGATCGTCCGTCTGCCCATATACCAAAACGACGTCTTAACTATGCGGGAACCCCTTCCGCCGAAGACAATCCTCGTCCCATCGCCTGGGACGACCTCACCTGGGGCATCAAATGGATCATCCTCAAGATCCTCGACGCCCACCACCGCTTCGCCAAGACCGTCTCCATCACCCTGCGTCTCACCAGGCGACAAGTCCACGAATTCATCGCCGTGTACGTCAAAGAGTACCAGCACTGGCAGGTGTACGAGGACAAAGTTCAGAAGATCCCCTGGAACGACTTGCGGCTGTACGCTCACGAGTCGAACAAGACCGTCGTCGATGTCGTCCACGAGTACCGTCCACGGCTGAGTACGGACCGCATCTCGCAGCAGGCCATCGAGATTGGCTGTTTGTTCCTGCGCAACAACCGGTTGGAGAAGTACGTGCACGAGCTCGAAGGCTGGTCCGGCGTCGGCGCCGTGGACTTCTTGTCGTTGAATGTCGAGGGCGACATCCTGCAAGATTGTCTCGATCGCAGAACCGTCAAGAGCGCCATCGAGACGGGCGTGCTGGACTTGGAGGCGTTCCGAAAGCGTCTAGCCCCGAGCCCAGATCCTCCGGTCTCGCGGCCTGGCAGCCCATTCTTGGGGACTCTGAAGGAGAAGCTGTCGCTCGGTGAACCAGAAGAGGGAACAATGACGCTGGGTGAAGACTTGTTCAGCGAGGAAACGATAAGGCAGATCTGGAAAAAGCCAACCAAGGCTCGCCGAGAGCCCAAAAAGGTCCGAAGCACAAACCGATTGACGCCCAAGGTCTCGGCGAGGGAGCTCGGCAAGAATGTCCAGCCGCGACATGAGCGCGAACTCAACAGCGCCGTCTGTCGCCAATACCCCGATTGTTTTCGCTACGTCGACGGTCAACTCGTTTCCACCCTGATCGAGGAAGACCGGCCTGTGAAGCCGTTCCGAAAAGCAACGGAGTTTCGCCAGCCCCAAGCCGTCAACGAACAGAAGAATTCTCTGCGGGCGGTTACAGCGTCTGCTCAGGGGAAGCCGGTACGCGTAACTTGTCGCAGTGGACAGAAGGATCCGCCGGTGAAGCGAGGAAGAGCCCAAGCTCCGCGAGCGGAAAAGCCTCCTGTTATCGACAGTCAACCTGTCGTGAAGAAGGCGAACAAGAACGACACTCCTAAGAAAGCCCAGAACAAGGGACGCCCAGCAGCGCTGACGGCACATCTTCCACCTCCAGCCCAGGAGCCCATCTCCACATTGGCAAGCTCCATGTCAAGAATCTCCGACAACTTGGATTCACACATGAGACCCATGATCGAAAACGGCTTCTCAGCGGGCTACAAGACCATCAGGTCTTCGTTCAACACGCCAAACAATATCTTCAGCCAACAGAACAACCGAACTCGCGCGAGCTTCGGGGCTCACAGAGAGGCAGCGAAACCGGTTCCATCTGAGGAACTCCGCGATCTTCTCAGCGCCAATTTCGTACCGCACGCCAAGAAGCCGGCCAAGAAGGATAAAACTCGTAAAGCGCGTGCTAGCTCGACTGAATCCGACGACAATGAGCCTGAAGACGTCGTGGTTCGCGAAGCAGAGAATGACTCGGACTACCAGCCAAATGGGTCGCGGAAGAGAAAAGCCCCCAAGAAAGCTGCGGCTGGCTCTGCGCGGAAGAATGCGCACTCGGAGGGTCATGTTGACGGCGGGATCACTGGCGGAAAGCAAGAGTCGACGCCGGCCAAGCGGCGTTGGAGTAAAAAGGGGAACAACGAGGTCAGTACTTCGCTTGAATACAGGACGCCTATTGATCATGAATACCACAGTCTCCATCGCAGTTGGAATCTCCCAAGGGATCCAAAAGATCAGTTCCGCGGAAACTGTTGCAGGCATTGTGCCCGAGTCGCACTGAGAGCAACGATCCCCATCAACAAAGCGTGGAAAGCGGCCACCCCTTGTCGGTCACTGACACAGGACACGAGATGCAGATACCATCCACCCCAGCGTCGGTCAAGAACGAGCCTCTTTTTGGAATTCATCGAACCACACTGCTCCCTGGACCGCTAAACCGCATCGATAAGGCCTTCTACGCCTGGTCCGCCGACGAGGCCACCTTTGCCGCCATCTCCAGCAGGGCCCATTTCGCAGAGAGAGCTGATCGCATCGTTCTGCCTCCAGAAGGAACTCCATCCAACACAGCATATCCAACTGAGAGTTTCAAGGCATTGCAGAGCCTAAAGCGAGAGTTTGCTGGAGTCGAGCGTGGCCAGAAGGCGAGTGTGGCCCAAGACGCCAAAGAGGCCAGGTTCGCGGGTTGCGCCGACGTGGCCGTGTACGCCGGCCAAGCTGAGGAGGCTTTCTTTGCTCTGAACTTGGCAGGAGCTGGAATTAATAAGGGCGAAGAGCCCTGTGTAAGAGTTGAGGAAGAAAAGGGGGGTGTCGCCGATGAGGATACGCCAATGCCCGATGCTTCCAGTGAGGTCTAGACGCATGAGCAGCGTGTCGAGATGGCCTTTTCGTTCGTTCTTGCTTTATTTGGTTCCTACTACGCGTTAGTATCCGTGTTATGATATTTGCGACTTGCTCGGCGGAGCGGCTTTTGTAAGAGCAACGGAAGACAATATGTTGGTTGGGTGAGCATCTAGGGTAGCGTAGCTAGCCGTAGGCTTTACGAGATATGATTTGAGGAATGCGCAACGAAGGGATTGCAGGTAGAGTCAGTTGGAAAGGAACTGAATAATAAGGGGAAAAGTATGAGATTTCGCAGAGTCTGGGTGTGTGCGTAGAATGACGTTATCACAAGCTTGCAATATTGGTGTTTAAAAGACAACTAAGTAATGCAGGAAACCGCAACGAGCATAGCAAATAACGAAGGCGTACGAAACGTGAGTTCATGGCGCCCTTCTACCTAAATTGAAGCAGAAAGATTCTAGTGGAATATGTAGCAGCCCGCATCTCTCGACACAACCTTGTGACAACAGTGTTTGCTCAACAATCTCATCCACTGCAGCCACCCGCGTACTGTACAGCACAGACGAGACACACAACCCAGCATTGTGGTTTGCCTTATCCTAAGAGAGGGATTTTTGCTGCTCAAGCCCTTAGGGTAATCATGTGATCTGAGTAAAGGCTGGAGTGGTGATGCGGTGATTTAATTGCTGTTGCTTGCCAGCTGCCGCTGTCTGCCTGTCTTGTAAGGCTGCACATCGAGCACTTGGCCTCTCCACCTTGCATCTACAACCTCCATCTCGATATCCAAGTGCATGATCAACTTGAGGCTTGTGGTTCCTCAAAGGCTTCCCTCTTTTTCACAACAGCATCGCCGTTCTTATTGTCAAGTCGTGCGTGCTGAGAGGACCTCAACGCACCCGCCACTATGGTTCTCAACGACCGCATCACTCTCTCGCTCCTAGCACAAAGCGCAACCGCACCGACATCGCCAAACCCACCCGAATGCGCTCTCAACGCCGTTGAAAGCAGAGTCGACGATTCCCAGCCGACTGCCAAGTCCCCAGCCGTCACTTCAACACCCCCGATCGACGACGACCCTGAAGACGAGCCCGAGGATGCCGAATCCGACGACGACGATGCGTACCGTTTGACCGTCAACCCCGAGCGGCCAAAGAAGGTAACGGAGAAGAAGCGCCTTGACACAGCAGCGTTCCAATCATGGATTGCCAAAAACCAGCGCGAGGTCACCAAGGACTCCAAGAACTCGGCCAGGGATCTTGCGTATCATTCTGTGGCTCACCTAGTCAAGGAAAGCGAGGACAGGAAGATCATCGCCACTCCGAGAGAGTACCAGGTCGAGTTGTTCGAGCGGGCCAAGAAGAAGAACACTATCGTGGTTCTCGACACCGGTATGCTACCTCCTTCTCGCTAGTTGCCACTCTGACAGCTTTCAGGTTCCGGAAAGACACTCATCGCAGCTCTTCTTTTGAGACACACGCTCGAACAAGAACTGGAAGACCGCGCCGTGGGAAAGCCGAAGAAAGTTGCCTTCTTCCTGGTCGAGAAGGTCGCCCTGTGTTTCCAGCAGTATGCCGTTCTCAGCTGTAACTTGGAGCATCCCATCACCAAGTTCTTCGGTGACATGACGGGCATCATGAAGACGAAAGAATTCTGGGATACGCAGTTCAGCGAGAACATGGTTGTCGTCTGCACCGCCCAGATTCTCCTCGATTGTCTTCACAACGGCTTCATCAGAATGAACCAGGTCAACCTGCTCATCTTTGACGAGGCCCATCACACCAAAAAGAACCATCCATACGCTCTCATCATCAAGAACCACTATATTCGCGAGACCCAAGAGCGGCCTCGGATCTTGGGCATGACGGCTTCGCCCGTCGACTGTCGGACCAAGGACGTCAAGGTGGCAGCTGCTGAGTTGGAAAGCATGCTCTGCAGCGAGATCGCGACCCTCTCCGACGACGTCATGATGGATGCCGACGCGCAACGACAGAAGGTTGTCGAAACCAAGGAGACGTACGAGAGACTGGAGTTCCCTGAAGATTCCGCCACCGATCTGTGGCGCCAGATCTCCGAACAGGTATCGCACAACGCCCAGTTCCGGGCCCTTCTTGAGTTCACCAAGGAAGCCTCTTCCACTCTTGGCCGCTGGTGCGCCGACCGGTATTGGAAACTCCTCATCACTGACAGCGAGATGACGCGCCTCGCGGCCAGGACAGACCGGGACTTTGCGCAGGACTTTGCGTCGACGCAGGCGGAGCGAGCGACGGATGCGATCCGAACGGTGCAGCAGCTGATTGAGGACTATGAGTCGGGGACAGCTGAACCACAATCAACGGACTTGTCTTCCAAGGTGAGGCAGCTGTATAGCATTCTGCGAGAGGCGTTCAGCGACTATGGCACAAGCCGCTGCATCGTCTTTGTGGAAAAGAGATACACGGCCTGTCTTCTCGCAGATCTGTTTAAGCAGTCAGAAATGCGGATTCCGGGAATGGCCGTCGCATATATGGTAACATCTCAAATCGCCCGTCGAGTCTACCAAGAGCACTGCTAACAAATCCGCAGGTTGGCTGCCAGTCTACCACCTCGAGCCTCGGCAACATGTCCTTCCGCGACCAAGTCCTGACCCTCCAGCGATTCAAACGGGGCGAAACCAACTGCCTGTTCGCCACGCCCGTCGCCGAGGAGGGCATCGACATCCCCCAGTGCGACCTTGTCATCCGCTTCGACCTCTACAACTCAGTCATCCAGTACCTCCAGTCCAAGGGCCGGGCCCGGCAGAACAACTCGCGGTACATCAGCATGGTCGAGGAAGGCAACATGAAGCACCTGCGCGGCCTCTACCAGGCAACGCGAGACGCCTCTGCTCTTCGCCGCTTCTGCTCCGCTCTACCTGCTGACCGTAAACTACAGGACCAGAACATCGACGCCGCGGCAGCTGCGCTGTTCGAGCAAGCTGGCCAGAAGGTCTACGAAGTGCCGTCCACAGGGGCGCGTCTTACATACCCCCACAGCCTCGACGTCCTCGCTAGGTTTGTATCGTCCCTTTCGCCGACGGAAACGAGCCTGAAGCCCGAGTTCATCGTCACCACGTTTGGGTCCAAGTTCGTCGCCGACGTCATCCTCCCCGACTCCTCGCCCCTCAAGTCCATGTCTGGCTTTCCGCAGCGGAGCAAGATGCTGGCTCGCTGCTCCGCGGCGTTCGAGGCCTGCGTGGAGTTGATACAGAAGACCTACATCAACGAGCATTTCCAGCCCGTTTTCGTCAAGAGGCTGCCTGCGATGCGCAACGCTCGACTGGCGGTCAGCTCCAACAAGAAGGCCGATTACAAGATGCTTCTGAAGCCCAAGATGTGGTCTGAGCTTGGCACCGAGATTCCATCCGAGTTATATGTCACGACCATCAAACTTGAGAACCCAGATGCCTTAGGTCGACACAGCCGACCACTTCTTTTGCTCTCCCGGCAGAAACTGCGCCAGATAACGGGCATCCCTCTATTCTTCGGCAATGGCAACTCGTCCCTGGCGACACTGATTACGCGTGAGGAGCCTGTCACCGTGACCGCGAGTGACGTTGAGGGGCTGGCCAAGTTCACGCTCAAGGTCTTTGCCGACGTATTCAGCAAGGAGTACGACGCCAGCCCGGAGGAGATCCCGTACTTCCTCGCCCCCTGTACAGAAGAGCATACGAATCTGGTCTGGGATGCCGAAGCCCGCATCGACTGGGACGTAGTGAAAACAGTCAGAGACAACGAGCACCTCGCCTGGGAGCATGCGCCTGAAGACTTCTTCCACAACAAGTTCGTCGTTGATCCACATGACGGCTCTCGAAAGCTGGTCATCAACGGAATCAATAAATCGTTGCGGCCATCCGATCCGACTCCGGCGAACGTGCCTGAACACAAGGGCAGGGCGTATCGAGCTGTCGAGCAGACCATCAAGCAGTACAGCAACAGTCTCTGGCTCAGGGCTCGCCAGAAGGCCAAATGGCGGGACGACCAGCCTGTGGTGAATGCTGAATTGCTGTCGCTGCGTCGTAACTTGTTGGACGAGTTTCAGGTCGACGAGGATATCAACAACGAGTGCTTCATCATATTGGAGTCACTCCATGTATCACCGGTAAGTAAGCACGTCCTTTTTCCCACGGCAGCACTGATAAATTGCAGCTTCCCATGGACGTCGTCACCATGGCCATGGTCTTCCCTGCCATCATCCACCGGATCGACTCCGTTCTCATCTGTCTCGACGCATGCTCCCTCCTGGGCCTCACCATTAAGCCTAGCCTGGCCCTCGAGGCCCTGACAAAGGACAGCGACAACACAGGCGACCACGATGAAGAAGACATCAACTTCCAAGCCGGCATGGGCAACAACTACGAGCGCCTGGAGTTCCTCGGCGACACGTTCCTCAAAATGGCCACGACCATCGCCCTGTTCACACTCATCCCCGACAGCAACGAGTTCGAGTACCACGTCGAGCGCATGCTCCTCATCTGCAACCAGAACCTCTTCAACCACGCCGTCGACCGCAAGCTGCAGGAGTTCGTCCGCTCCAAGGCCCTCGACCGCAGGACCTGGTACCCGGCCCTGAAGCTGAAGAAGGGCAAGGCGCCTAAGACGGAGCTGCGGCACAACTTGGCCGACAAGTCCATCGCCGACGTCTGCGAGGCCCTCATCGGCGCCGCGTACATCACCACCGACGTCTGGGACTTCGACATGGCCGTCAAGGCCGTGACGCAGATGGTCAAGAGCAAGAACCACCAGATGCAAAGCTTCGCCGACTACTACGCCGCGTACAAGGTGCCGCCGTGGCAGACGGCGCACAGCACCGCGGCCCAACGCTTCGTCGTCGCGCAAGTCGCCCAGGCCACCGGCTACGAGTTCTCGTCGGCGTCGCTGCTCCGGAGCGCCTTCAAGCACCCGTCGTACCCCTACGAGCCCATCCCCAACTACCAGCGACTCGAGTTCCTGGGCGACGCGCTGCTGGACATGGCCATCGTCGACTACCTCTTCAAGCGCTACCCCGTGGCCGACCCCCAGTGGCTGACGGAGCACAAGATGGCCATGGCGTCGAACCAGTTCCTGGGCTGCGTGTGCGTCCAGCTGAAGCTGCACAAGCACCTGCTCATCACCACGGCGGCGTCCATCGGCCAGATCAGCGAGTACGTCGCCGAGCTGGAGCAGGCGGCCATCGACGCGCGCGACGAGGCCGACCGCGACGGCACGCCCATGCGGTGCAACTTCTGGCTCGGCGCGTCGCAGCCGCCCAAGGCCCTCCCGGACATCGTCGAGGCCTTCATCGGCGCCATGTTTGTCGACGCGCAGTACGACTACGGCGTGGTGGTGGCCTTCTTCGCGCGCTTCGTGCAGCCGTACTTCGAGGACATGGCGCTCTACGACACCTTTGCCAAGCGCCACCCGGTGACGTTCCTGGCGCGCAAGATGCAGACGGAGCTGCTGTGCTCGCAGTGGCGCATCTGCACGTCCAACGTGCCCTGCGCGCTGGATGAGGGCGTGCGCGCCATGACGGAGAGCGACGTCGTGTGCGCGCTGATGGTCCACGGGGACGTCTTCGCCCACGCCACGGCCAAGAGCGGCCGCTACGCCAAGATCGCCGTCGCGAAGAGGGCGCTGGAGAAGCTGAAGGAGCTCGGCGACGCGGCCAAGACGACTATGGGATGCAACTGCACCGCCGAGCCAGCAGCTCCGAGCAACGAGGAGGACGACAACTCCCAGCCTTATGGGATGGCATTCTGAGCCTCAAAGCCCATCCGAGTAACCCCAGCCCGCTTGGCCCAGTGGTAAGGCGTCCCACTCGTAATGGGAAGATCGACGGTTCAATTCCGTCAGTGGGCACTCACGAGGTTACAGTCTATGAATAAGCTTCTATTTTTGCTCTTTTCTCCTTTTTTAGCACTGGGTTACTTGCTTCTTTCTCGTGGTGGTATTTTCAGGTTCTTGGTAGCATTAAAATGGGTGGAGAGGTTTGAAGGCGTCCCATGCGCAACTGAATACAGGGTACGTACGGACACTGGACAAGGCAAAAACAAGAAGAACCAAGTTAGAATGACGAATTTTCGTAGAGAGAACAGACTCATACTCTACTTGAATCATTACCAGACATCTAGTAATTAAGCAAGGTGCCGTGCTTGGACATGCATGAGATTAACCAGGACAATGCCTGTAGATTAATTAGTGCCACGTCCTGACACAGGCTCCCTTTCCCTCCGTCCGTCTACTCATAATAAATCCCCGTGTACTTGTTTGTGCTCTGTACTTCACTACTACTTTGTACAGCTCTCCCATAATCCGGGTCGCCCCAGCCAAGATACAAAAGAAATGACGACTCGTTGTCCGCCGTCTAACCCAATAAAGAAGCAAGCAAGCATATCGGCCAGATCCCACATCGACGGCCTGGCCAAGTACCCAAACTCCCTGCTAAAGACCGTCCCTTCAAGGGCGCCATGCAACCCACCAACATAAGAAATCGTAGAGCATGTCTTCTTTAGTCCTCGGTATCAGCAGCGTCGCCGGATTCTTCCTCCCTCACTTGGCGTTGGTATGCTGACTTCGGCCGATGACTTCGCCTAGACGTTCCCGTGTCTGCCCTCTTTAGATCTTTCCTTGATCGCGTCGTCGTGCGGATGTCCACCTGGGCTTCGTCGTCGTCTTCAAACTCGTACATGCTCCGCCTATTATTACGTTTGTTGTCTTTGCCAAGGCTGGACGTCATCATGGAGCCTGCGCTTCGAAGGAACGCGTGCTCCAATTCCAAGAATGCTTCCAAGTCTTGAGCATCAATAGTAAATGCATGCCGAGATTCGATATTCTTGTGAGAGCTCGAGCGAGGGCGCGTATGGCTGGACCGTGTTCTCGAACGGTCCTTGGGTTTCGTTTGTGGGGACTTGGGACTGCTCATGGCTGAACTGTCCTTCTTTCGGTTGGACACCCGGCGTGGATCTTTCGGATTAGGGAATGAGTCAAACAATCCAGGCAACCCCCCTGAGGCGCTGTAGGTGACTTCATTGAAAAGAAGCCCTTCCTCTCCAACACCAGGTTCCCCAGTCGCGACAAATGAGTCGACATCTGAATCATCGGTGAATCCTGAGACGTAATTCGTCATGATGGGACTATTGCGCGTTGGTAGATTCGGAGTGTACTCGAGACGGGATTTGTTCTGCTCGCTGTCCTTCCGCGGTAGTCCCAGGGCATCGATAGAGAAATCGGCCTCTGCGACAGGAGAGTACGTCGGGCGAGGATACCCCAAGCTGGGCAAGCTGGGAACAAAATCATCTTCGTAAATAGTCTTGTCGGGTCGCCCTGGAAGGGAGGCGTCGATCGATGTACTGGCTGTATGCTGGCTCTGCGACCTAGGAAATGCATTGCTGGAGTACGCTGATGATATCGTTGTGGGAGTAAAGCACGGCTGGGAATGAAGACCCAGCGATGAAGTCCTGACGGGAATGTGCTCGGTGATGTCGTCGAGTCGGTGTCGTTGCTGGACTGACGTGCCGCCTATAGAGCGAGTTCGAGGACGCGTAGGCTCGGCGGAAGAAGAGCTGGAAGGTCGTGAGAAAGAGAGGGAGGGTTCTCCTCGAGCAGATCTGGACTGGGCCTGCCAATCGGTCTGGCCGTTTTGGCTGTCCGAGTATGAAGAAGATCGCCTTCGAACCTGACTGGCCCGAACAGGGATGACTGATACTCCCACATTAGCGTTACCGTAGAGCCTTGAATGAGAGTACTTACTTGGAGGTGGTGCTGCGTCATCAAAGATGCTATTCATCAGGCTTTCTACTTCGAGATTTCCAATTGGATATAGCTCAGATCCCTTTCCAGTTGCCCTCGGCCGAGAGCGGGACAGCGGTGGCGGATACGCATCTTCGTCGTGGAAATTAGACATCGAATGATGCAGGCTCAAAGGTCTTGGCCTCGATCTCTCCTTCGAGTGTGGACCAGCAGCGAGCGAATGGAACGACCTTCTTCGATCCTGCATGAGCAGGTGCAAGTCCCTGATCGTGGAATTTGCGTATTGCATTTCTTCCCGGCGCTCGGTACGCCGACCGCGAGAATGCTCAGGTCGTAAGAAGTCAACCTCGTTGGCCTCGGAAAACGAGTTCCAGCCAGATACATCCGATGCTTTGCCTAAAGATGTCGCTGATTCCCGTTTCCTAGGTTGGCGCATGCGAGCTCGTTCGGCATTGTTGCGTCTTGCCTTGGCAATGGTCGGAGGAGGTGCGCTTTCGTCGAGATCAATGCTAGTCCTGGAAATGCCGTAGAAGGCTTGGACGACCGGGCTGGCCAAGTCATGGCCGTTCTCGCCAAGGTTGCGATCCGCAACATCCTCCCCAAACTCGCGAGCGCCAGCGGCATTGACTCGCGATCGAAAGTTGGCGGGCTTAAACTCGCCCTGGGCGTCGAGAATGTCGATGAACCTGTTCTGCGACGATTCGAGGGAGCTCGGGCGGCGGCGATGATGTCGCTTGGGGATAGGCGGGACCGGAGGGAGATCCTCCTTTTGAATGGACTTGCTGTCTAACCGAAGAGCCGTCGCAGGGCTGGTGCCGCGAGAGCTGGACCTAGTAGACCTGGTAGACCTGGAGCGCGAGTTCAATCTTGCAATGTCTGGAGCAGAACTCGGTCTCGTGTCAAAATTCTCACGAAACCGAGATACCCCAGGGGACGGCGCCGGTTTAAAGCTTTCAATTTTAATGGGGTCTTCAATGACAGGAATTTGTGCCAGGCTCCGTTTCCTCGCCGCTTCTTGCAGCTTCTCCAGAGCACTGCCGTTGCCAGAGACAGGATACGTCCCTGTAGCTAGGTTAGCATTGGAAGGATCGGGAGTCGGTGGGCTGCTTGCCTCGCACTGGTGGATGGGCAGCAGTTGTCGAGTCGTATGCCTGAGTCTTGATCGAACCCGCAAGGCCGCGATCGCTCGACGTTTTCCGGGTTAAGAAACTGAGAAAGCCCATGACGGCGGCGACCTTGGCCCTGCCATGCGCCAGCTAGGAGTCGGGCGTTGAAGAGTAGATGGGCCGTCGCAGTCTCGGTATCGGTGGCAGCAGTTAGTTGGATGGTTCACGATACTGTAGTCGAAGGTCTCATGGACCTGCCGCGAGCGAGTGAAGGGCCCATGCGAAGGATGGAGGCGGCCTAGCAAACAAACGTGAACATGGGCGTGTCCCGCCTTTAGTAGAAATGCCGAGTAAGGGGACGTCAAGACTCCGTGTCGATGGAGAAGGACGCTAATGATTGGGGCCAGGCGGGCTAGAGACACCACCCTTGGGGCATGTCCAGTAACCGCTAGCAGAGTTTCTGCAGGATGGGTTAGCAGGAGATCGTGATCCGCGGCCACTTTACGCCAGAGCACAGCATGCTTCCAAGTGGAGGGGCCGCTATACTGAACACCGACTTGTTAGACAGTCTGAGTCCGACCAGGTGGACTGACCGACGACGAGACGATGAAGGGTTGAGGGGGACGCACGCACTTGGAGAAGCGACAGCACGATTCCGGGACGACGGGAGACGACAGGCTTGGGCCCACAAGGAACAATAGGAGTCGAGGATGAGATGCAGTAGCGTCCATGAGCCGGAGAGGACGAGCAGCTGCTGCCTCGTATCGCGACCGCAACCGTGATTGGGATGAAGCGAGAAAAGCTTCCTCTGCGTCAATGTCTGTGTCTGGATCTGGATCAGCCTTGGCGTTTGTGTGTAGTTTGCTGGCGACGCAAACGCCATGGAGCATTCCCAGGCGCCACCTGAACCCCATGATTGACAGCCTGGATAGGATGGTAACAAGGTATTATCTGCAGCCCCTCTTCGTCCTCGGCCGCAGGTGACGTTCGCAGGCAACTCTCCCACTTGGGACTGACCCGCAGAACTCTCCGTCGGTTGCGCAGGGGAAGGGGGCCAGCGGTGGGAAAGACAGGGGTTGCAAGCGGGAGCGTGGCCGATCAAATCCAAGACCCAGCCCGGATGGCGTTTGACTCGCATCAAGACGGTGACGGGGGTGTTGACTTGGATCTTAAGACCCAAGTCTCGGGCCATGTAACCCAGCTGATGCAGGGACAAGGGGCTTTAACCTCGACGGACTATTTGAGTGACAGAACCTCGCGCTGCACTAGAAGTCGTCCGGCTCAATGTCATTCAATGCCTTGCAGATTGTTAAGTTGGGCTCGGGCCCCGAGACAAGACTAGCAGGTGGATTTAGCACCAAGTACCGGCACTCACAATTCTTTGCTAGGCTGGGCCAAAGCGAACAAGCAAAAGAGATGAAGGAGCGCCTCCAAATGGTCGCGGAAAACCACCTGAACCTCGACCATTACCACCACAGTGCGTCATATGTTCATGAGCGAGTGCTCTCTCTCTGTCTCTCCCTGGAACTCAAGGCCCTGGGTTGCTGCCGGGGCCACCTGACACTGTGCCTGGTTCTGGTCAGACTTGTCCCTGTGAGACGAACCCCAGCGACGAGTCATGCCTGTCTGGACTCCACGTGGGAACATGGAGATACATACCTAGCCCCAATCAGTGCCAGAATCCCAAGCGTGGCCACCAAAATTAGGATCAGGGCCACCATTCCGGGTCGGTCAAGGTCGTCTTGGGGGGCGTCCTGGGTCCTGGGTCCTAGGCGAGTTTGGCTCTCAGACATGGCGGTTGTAGTCGTACGGTGTGCCTAGCCGCTATTGTGTTGTATCTTGGCACAGCGTAAAACAGGATCCGAATTACTGTTGGTGAACAAACGACTTGGAACCCTACCGAGCCCATCTAGCGAGCGACGCGCCAGTTCCTTAGCCAGTTAGGCCAGTAGACGATACTACCCGAGACAACCGGGCGACGACTGCAAGACATCTATCCGAGTCATGCTGGGGAACAGAGTACTGCGTACGAATAGTGGCCATGCGCCCGGCCCGATCCAATTCCAATTCCAATCAAGGGTTGGTAGCCGAACCTTTACGTCGTACCGTGTCAGCATCTCATCTCGCGGATCAAGTGCGAGGGAATGCGGCGCGCCGTCTTCGTTTGCAAGTCGCTGGGTGGTCTGATCGTGGTCGACGCGTTCCGGAGGCAGGCTCCGTCTAGTGTGTTGGAGCTTGAGAGCGGACGGGCGGGACGGCCACGGATAGACTAGACGACGATGCAGGGCCGAGAGCCTTGGATTGTGTGTGCGACCATTGTGCAATTCCGGTGGTTCCCGCGTGCGGCGGTTTGATGCAGATGCGGTCGCGGATGCAGATGCACATAAGTGAAAGTTGAGACGGGAAGCAGATCCATTGGGGTCACCGGGAGGCACGTGCGGGTTCCCGGGCGATCCAAACATTCCATGGAGTCAAACAATCGTGAAAGGCAGGTGCAATCGACGGAGGCAGATGGGAGGTATTCCCAACCCGAATCGGGGAAGAGCGCAGCTCTGCCTCAGGAAGCATCAGATCAAGCGGTCAACACCTCAGCTGCGAGACGGCTAATCGTAGCGCCTGGGTACCTTGCTTTAGCACACACCTACTACTCATCTTGGCAGATCAACCTAACTTGCAATCAAAATATTTACTCCCTTCTTTTGTTTGCCCTACAAACCTACGCATCATGACTTCTCTCAACCAGGAGCCCAAGGGATTCGTCCTTTATTACTCCGTGTCAGACCAGCCGGAGACGGCCGAGCCCTTGTCTCGGAGCCCCCAGAACGTTCACGGCGATGCCCGGCACGCGGACGGTGAACGACCCGACACAATCGACTCCATTGTTGCTCAGCCTGCAGCCCAGACATAGGATTCCTCGGGGAAATGGCGTCCAGAGACAGATCCCGGATGGATCGCTCCAGCCAAGATCGACGCCGTGTTCCGCAGGCAGTCCAGCGCGGCTGCGAGGTCCAGGGCTACTTCGGTCGGTAAGGTGGAATACATTCGAGGTACACTCTGGTTCTAATTGGTGGCGTTAAGATGGCAAGCTCAGTTTGAACAAGAATAAGGTCGATGATGAAATTGTGACGGACGATCATCAACAGCAGGGATAGCTCCATTACCGGGGCAGTCGATATTGGATCAGCGATCGGTCAAGACTCCGAACCAACTAACCAACGAACCAGGTACAGCTGAAGCTCTGAAATGACAAATGGTCCTGTCAAGTTTGTCGTTTCATTTGTGGCTCAAGCCATGTCTCGCACTCGTAATTGTTTCTACGGTAGTCGAGCAAACAATTTGATGACGGGGCGTTAATTGCTTTTGCTTTCATTTAAGCACACGTCGGCGTGATAAAGACTGGTAATGCGCCGGCAGTTGAGAAGTCTGATGTCATCTGGGGTAGAGTGCTGAAACTGTAGGCTGCAAGGCAGCAACGTCATAGTAAGGGCGCGGGGCCAAACCACCCCACCATCAAAACATCCCTCCTACACCCATCGCCACGCTGCTTCAACAACTCCAAACAAATCTGTTCTGACACCTTCTTTCCTCTACCTAACACACCTTCCATATACCCAAGCCGCCATGTCGACGCTAACAAACCCAAACGTCCCCAAGGATGAGGGCCGCCCCGCCTTCATCCCGCTCGAAGCAAACCCGCAGCTCATGACGAGCCTCATCCACAAGCTCGGCGTCAGCGAAGCCCTCCAGCTCCACGACGTCTACTCTCTCACCGACCCCGACCTGTTGGCCTTCATCCCACGCCCGGCTCTCGCCCTGCTGCTCGTCTTCCCCGTCAGTGCCACGTACGAGAGCCACCGCATGGCCGAGGATAGCCTAACCGAGGAATACAACCGTAAAGGCGAAGGCGAGCCCGTTCTTTGGTGGCGCCAAACCATCCGCAACGCTTGTGGCCTTATGGGACTTCTGCATGCCGTGAGCAACGGCCCTGCAAGGGATTTTATTGGTACGGTAGACCCTGCCTGAGACAATGGCGCATGCTCCGAGAAGCTAACTATCTGGGCAGAGGTAGGTTCCACACTTGACGATATCATCAAGAAGAGCACACCCCTCGCCGGTCGCGAACGATCTCAGGTCCTCGAAGACTGCCCCGAGCTTGCCACTGCTCACAAGGAAGCTGCCTCGGAAGGCGACACTCCTGCGCCCGCCGCCGAAGACGATATCGATCTACACTACGTCACTTTCGCGAAGGGCAGCGACGGTGGTCTCTGGGAGTTGGATGGTCGTCGCCAAGGGCCGATCAGGAGGGGGGACTTGAATAAGGACGAGGATGTGCTGAGTGAAAAGGGCTTGAGTCTCGGTGTGCTCAAGTTCCTCGAGAGAGAGGGCGGGGATCTGAGGTTCAGCGCCGTTGCCCTGGCTGGGACCTTGGACTAAGACAGCAGATGCAAAATGCTACGCGATGAAGCTATGGTAGTACGTGCTCTTGTTTGGGCCAGGGGTCTTTGAAGTGCGGGGTTGGTCTTGTAACACACTCAGCCTGGGTCCAAGGTTGCGTTTGGGAAGACGCGACAGAAACTAGAAAAGACGGTGTCCACGCACTTAGTCTGGAACGGGGCAAACGAAATGAGACCTGGCAGTAGATGTTCTTGACATGTCCGCTAAATGTAATAAAAAAAAACATGAACACCGCCTGCACTCATCCGCACTGAGTATTCGAGTGATATCCGAATATCATTGAGTGTAGCTACAACGATCCAATAATGACCAGGCAGAATTGGAGTTCACAGCCCCGAGACTGGACTACCTACTAGTAGACACCAATTAAACTCTTACGAATTACCATGACTCCGTGTTCTCGTTTATGCCATGTCTAGTGCGTAGTAGCTAGCTCCTCGACCAGCTTCAGCCTCGTCTTTAGGTGGCATCAGCTCGAGCCAGGCAGACGAATGCTGAAGCCACATATTCAGCTCCCCCACTTCTCAGAGGCAGCAACATCAATATATATCCGCCGTGATCCCTTCTTTTCACAGCGACACAATTCCTCTCCTTAACCAAAAACTTCTACAAAGTAAAGGAAACATAATGCGTGAGTTCACGCTGATCCTGCTTCTGGCACGCATCCATCGCTAATCCAGGTACCCAGGTATCGGTCGGTGGTTACTGGGCAAAGGCCCCGAACACTCTGGAGTGCTCCTCGGCAGTGATGCCGCTGGGAAAACGACGTTTCTGTATCAGCTAAAACTGGGTGAGCTGGTATATGCGATTCCGACGATTGGCATGAATGTCGAAACCCTCGAATTTTCAGATGGCGCGACCATTACTCTCTGGGATGTCGGAGGTATGTGATGATGTCTTTCTCTATCCTTGAGTTATGACAGGTGTTAATCACTGCATCAGGTTGCGATCAGATGAGAGCCCATATCCGTCACTACATCCACAAGGATCGGTTCCTCGTGTTTCTTCACGACTGCACTGATCCAGAGAGGCTGGACTATTCTATCGAGCAATTGCACACCGCCGCACGATGGATGTCCGAGTTTGGATGCCGCCACATGTGGATCTTGTTCAACAAACAAGACCTCCTCCCTCCATCGCAGCGAGACTCCATCGTCAGCGGCTTGCGGAGTCGCTTTGAATCGGAGCTGAGCCAGTATCAAGACAAGCACTGTATCAAGATCATGGACACTCCTGGCCTGAGCGCCGCATCCGGGGCTCAGCTTGACTCTGTCATGAAGAAGATCAGACAGACGCTTCGACAAGTTCCAGAGCCCGCGCAGGAAACCACAAAAGTACAGGTTAAAGAGCTGGAGCAAGGTCCCAGCGAACAGGAGCTCGTCGAGCAGATCAACAAGGCCAGCGCAGAGAGTACAGAGCCAGACCAGTTCTGGGAAGATTTTGTGCAAGGCAATCTTGACTCCTGGGATCATTACGCTCACCTCCGGGCGGGTTACTTTGTCATGTTTGAAGGACTATCTCGAGGATCTACCCTGCTCGATTGCGCCAGTCTTTTCTTGTCTCGTCTCAAGGATCTCAGACTCCAGAATCCAGACAAGTTTCGCAATACTGCACACAGGTAGTTCGCTTCAATGTGTCCAACGAGGATACGACTAATGGTTTCACAGGACAATGACAATATTCTGGCTCTATCAGTTGCAGCTTGCCTCGGTAGCATATCAGGTGGACAAGAAGCTCGAGGAGTTTCCCCCGCCAGCCGACTTTTGCGATATTCTGCTTTTCACGCCGACGCTGATGAACTCCAGTCTTTGGAAAACGTACTACTCTAAAGACTTGATGTTCAGTCCAGGCGCTCGGGACAATTGGCATCTGCCCGACCTCCAGCCCTTGCCCTCTTTCCAGCGAGGGACACCAAGTTCAACACCAAGCACAACCGCATCGGCGGTAGATCATTACAGGCTGCCGCGCTTTGCATTTTCCGTGGTGCAAAAGACGCTTTCGTCGAACCTTCGACGCGGAGGCGTTGTGAAGCAGGCACTGACAGCGCTGCAATCGTCCACAATGCGTCTCCGAGCGACGGATCCTTCGATTTCTCCATATTCAGAGACCCAGGCGTACTTCTGGATTCAGCTTATACACGCCTCGCTGAAGTCGCTAGATGTTCCTGCCCCAGAGCAAAATTCTTCGCGCCCGACCTTCGATGGGCCAGTGACGACGCTCACGTTTGACGCGTTTAAGACGCTCTTCGACATAAACGAAGCGGAATGGAGGCGATACTACACCCCGTCTGCATGGGAATCCATCTCGGCGCGTATGAGCTTCGTCAACCCCGACCTCAAGACTCTTCCCAACGTATTCGCAAGCCCTTCTAAAGCGAAGATAGACCTTGCTCGTTTGCGCATGGCAAATGCCGTCACGCATCGGTTCACCACGCCCGCTGAGCTGCCTCCGCGCGAAGAACTCGACTTCTCTGCTGCCATTGTGATTGACGAAGCGAACTTGATGCCCGAGGGGAGCTTGAACGTTGTAATCCACGCGAGCCTTCTTCAGTACTTACACCGTCAGCTGTCAACGACTCCATCAGAGACTGAGGAAAGAGGGCCCTCGGGGACGGTAGCTGCCAGAACGGCGCTGGCCCTTTCTGAGGTCTTGGGATCGACTCAGAGTATGTTCTGGGTTCAGCAGGCCCAGATCTCAATGGCCAATTCGGACGGGTCGTTGGCCTTTGAAGAGTTTGTCACAAAGAGCCCGCACTTGGCGTATGAGGATCTGCCTTTCTTGTACTACTCGCCCGAGCTGTGGTGGAGTACTGAGGCAAAGGAGGTGTTTATGCCTCCTGATCGACTTTCGCTTTCCAGCGTGGTTTCCCAGCTGGCTTCCAAGTAACTAGAGTATCCTAGTGTTGGTATTGTGGCTTAATTAATACTCTTTCAGATACAATAAGATAAGGCTAAAGTAAAACCAACTAATATTAGGTAGCTAGGTAAAATGGGTAGCTATGAGGTAGCTATGAGGTAGCTCTAAGCACCCCTAAACCCCGCACTCTCCCAAATTCCGTCCACATGTAAAACCAGGTAAAACCTCAGACTCGGATCTGTCACAGCAACTCTGGGTGCACACAAACAAAACCCCCAGTACTGCATTGCACCCTGACTTGTCGAGGCTCAGATCTTGCCCATTTCGAACCGAGCAACTTGATTAACACCAGAATGCCCAACGACGATCGGGTCTTCATCCTGGTCGACTCCACAGCGCGCTTCATACCACAAAGGGACGAGCAGATCATAGGACCGCAAAACACTGGAAACGCTCCTATTGAGTCCGAGTGCGCCCCAGTCCGGATACTACTCACCTACTGTAGTGTCTGCGGTCTTACCTGGCTCGTGGGCGAGAAGGGCCCAGATGCTGCAGCCAGTCACCCATCACACCATACCCTACTTCACATCTATGCAGGAACCAGGCGCTCTCTTGTGGTTTTCATCGATGGCGCATGTCCAGCAAATGGGCCAGCTGCTCTCCAGGCTTCGGTCGGTGTGTATTTCGGGCCCGACTCGCCAAAGAACATTTCTCGTCTCGTAAATACGAGCCGACTAACGAACCAGCTTGCAGAAATCACAGCCGCAGTGGAAGCCATGCGCCAGGTCTGCTCTGTAGTCGTGCCAGAGCGCCGCACTCTGCTAGAGGCTTCCTCGCCGAGGACTTATCCCAGCACCCTGCAGGACGCTCGCCATTTCCGACTCGTTCTGGCAACCGACTCAAGCTACCTGGTTGATTGCATGTGCGAATACATGCCGCAGTGGACCTTTGACGACCTGAACCGAGTTTACTGCAACCATAGAGGCGAGGTTATTAAGAACAGTGAGGGGTTTAGGATGCTGTATGAGGAGACAGCCCTCCTATCTATGGTTGGTGTTCAGGTGCAGTGGTACCATATACCACGCGCTTTTAACTGTGAGGCAGATGCTTTAGCAAACGCAGCGTTACCTAGTTAAAGTATTATAAGATAGTATAGTCTAGGGCCTGTCAGCTGAAATGCCGAAAATCACGGCGGGTTTGATGGTCAAGTTCAAGCCCAGCCACACTCAGCCTACGTCATTATCTGTAGATTCATAAGGGGCATGGATGGTCTAGCCAGCGGAGAAGTCTTTTCTCGTTTAGAACAATTAGGCACAACTCTCTCAACTGAAATGAGACGTCCTTAGTTCAGGGTTGGATGACTACGTAGTGAGTGATTCTAGTACAAATGAAAATGTGATGTTACAATCGGTGGGGTGTGCCGCTTCCCTCTCCCTCAAGCGAAGCTCATGGTCCAGGGCCGTTGTTTCCTGTATATCCTGCTCTTTCTCGACAAAGACTTTCTCGCGTTGTTCCTGTGAGGTTGCTGCCACTCCTCGAGCATGGTCGGATGCAACCACGCATTCTCTGGCGAGTCCTTGTCCGTTTGCTGTTTTTCGCCTTCTGCATACCGGAGCGGCGCCGGAGTTCCAAATTTGAAGCGATTCTGGGCCTGGTCTTGAAGCATCTGATCCGTCTTCATCTTGCTTTGATGCCATTGCACCCAGAACATCTGTTCATGTTCTCGTAGGTAGCGGGTGCCGTGGAAACTGTGTAGCACGACCTGCCGCGAAAGCATGCCGAGCTGCCGGCGATACTCGGCCTTCGCATAGAAGCGTTTTGTCAGCCACTCAACATCGCTAGGTGTGATCTCATCAGGAAGAGTTGGAAGGTCTGTTTTCTGTTCGGCCTCGTCGGTAAACTTGGTCCAAGGCCCAACCATGCTCAAAATGCTGATCTGAGCGCGGGCCAAAGCGAGAGGATCGTTGGGCGGTACAACTTCGCCATAACGCTGATCGGGATTGTTGGGATCTGTCAAGACCAATGCTGTCGCGCCGACCTCGGTGGCCACAATCGGCACGCCCGCGAGGGCTGCCTCACCAATGGCGAGGGGGAGGCCCTCAGAGATAGAGGAATTCATGAATAGCCAAGCGTCCTTGAGGATATCCATAGGGTTACCAAAACCGGCTAGGATCACCTTGCCTGAAAGGTTGTTGTTGACAATGAACTTCTCCATCTCTAGTGCATATGCCGGCTGGCGGTCCTTAGCGCCATACACAATAAGCTGATAGTCAACAAATTTGAAACGATTGATGATGATCTCGGCTGCTTGGATTGCTGCCTTGACACCCTTGATGACTTGGACGTTGGAGAGCATAATGACAGTTGGCTTGTCAGTTCGAATCTTATCAACGGGGTTGAACAACTCCATGTTGCTGATGCCATTGACAATCGGGTCGATCTTGCGTTCGAAGAGGTTCCTGTTGCCAACGATACCCTTATCTGTACCAATCTCGACCTCCCACGTCCTGAACACAACGGTTAGATGTATGTAAGTCGGAGGACTGGGTTTACTTACGGGTTGAATAGCGAAGCGCAAGGGGTGATGACATCGGCGGTAAAATAGGCAAGACGAGTAGCCAAACCAATGCTAGCAAGAAGCATAGATTGGACAGACAGTGGAAGCTCGCATTGTGCGGCACTGATATTTAGGCAGCATTCTCGCCAAAGAATGGCATGGTCCCAAATGCCAAAGTTGGCACCACGACGGTACTTGAGAACCAGCCCAAACAAGCTGCTAATACCATGATGGGTGCTCTGGAAAACGAGGGGACAATCATCGGGGATTTTGACAGCGAAGATGAAGAAATATGCCCGGAAAATACCCAATGCAACGCGGAAGTCATTGATGGAAGGCCGCTCAAGCTCAAGACAGTCCATCGGGTTGGCAATGTTAGGATCATCATAATGGGTAAGCCAGGCCGTTACCCAAGCATCCTCAAGCTGAGTAGACTGCCATGTATAGGTATAGTCCTTCTGCTCATAATACTTGGCCATAGACAAGATAACATTGCTGTACTTGATCAGATCTTGTCGGGTAAGGCGTTTTGATCGGGCACCTTTAACGAAGTCCATCATGAGTGGGATGAAGATGCCGACAATATCTCGTTGCACGTTGGTATTGGCGACCTTCTCATCGACTACTGACTCAAGCAGGTTGTCGATGAGACCATGATTAGCTGTGCCGCCATCGATGCCCCAAAGTGGTAGGAGCTTGAGCGACTGTACACTCTTCTCAATCTGAAAGCGCGGGATTCCGTAGTCATTCGCACACTCAGATAAGACATGATTACGGATGGTCTTATGCCCATTGACTAGATCGCGACGACAGTTGGACACGCCGCCGGGCGCCACTGGCCAACACCCAATATCGTTAAAGACGACGGAAATTCGGTTATGGGTATCGTTGAAGCAGTCTTGAGGTCGGGCAGTGACTTCTGTAGCATCGTTGCTGAGGCCCATCGAATAGAGGTCAGCGGTCTTGATAGTCAGAAGACTAACCTCAGAGACGTCTGTATCGATGTCGATGGCAGCTACGATCTGATCGATATTGGCATCCAAGGCGGCGCGAGCGGTCTCAAGGCGCCCGCTATCTCGTGCACGCCAATAGGGGCGGAGCAGCCGTTCCTCGCGGAGAATAAGCTCGTCCATCCAGCATGTCGTCACCGCGTCGAGATCGGCGCCCTTCAGCCAGTGACTCCAAAGCTCGGTCCGGAGCCTCCAAGTTGGCACAGACGAGTATTGGCGCTGACTTCGCAGGACAAGCCACGAGATGGGATTCAGAAACGACAGGCGGGAGGTTGTCGTGCTTGCATATTGCTTCATGCGTCGGAGCTGTTTGGCGTTGTGGTGGATGAGAAGGTTGTCCAGGTCGAAGGATAGGTTGCTCGGGAGAGCGAGGAAGTCTGATTCCCGAGGGAAGACCTCTGGGGCCTTGAGAATGACCGTCTTGGCACCTTTCTTCTCTTCTTGCACGTATGTTGTGATCGTGGGATCACGCCTGTGGAGATACTCATACTCGCTAGTATATGTTTTATCGCCGATCTGCCTTATGATGCGACCGATGTTCTTGGACGGCACCCAGTCATAGACATCAATATTCACAGGCTTGCCCCAGAAAACAGACAGCATATCCTCTGAGTCGATGACACTCAGCCTATAATCGGCGCGGAGGACGTCAGTGTTGCCCTTGGGGACGGATTTGTAGTGGTACTGGAACACGAATTCATGGTCTCCCATGGTGATGGTGCCTTGTACGACGCGGCCATAATGGTCGTAAGTTCCAACGCTTAGGGAATCTTTCTTGGAGGTGACTTTCGTGGACGGCCAGCGAGATTGGTTTTCGTACTGGTACGTGCAAATGTCGCCGTTGCTGTCCTCTCGACTGCTGAGACGCAGTCTATCATCGTATCTGTCGACGGAGAGCGACGGTGTCTCAGGCGGTGGTGCTTCCTTGAGTAACCCGCTGTACACTGTCAAAGACATCATTTCGTTCTCATCGACGGAAGCAAAGCCAGTGATTGTCTTGCGTGGTTTCTCAACGATGATGGCGTTCTTGATAATCTTCCGACGAGCGCCTTTTTGAGCCAGTCGACTGATGTGGACAAGCGCAGGCCGATGATGAATAAGAATCCAGTACACCCAGAGGTCCTTGATAAGGCGACAAATGTTCCAAATGGCTAGGATGATCCAGATGAAAGCGCTTCGTCCTGGGACCTTTGCAAGGCAATACACAAGCTCTCGCTCGATGTTGGGTGCTCCACTAGAAATGAATGCGATCCACTTGACGCAAGCGAAAGGGATCGAGACTGTCGTGTTCCAAATGCTGTGGACAAAGTTTAGAGACTTGTGAGTGCGGTCGATGGTGACAGGTCTCAGCTCGGCAGGAGGCTGAGGTATGGCCATTTGCCTCGGGAACGTTGCGGCCACACTGAGTCGTTCTTGGCATTTCTGGTAAACCTGGAGGGCGACGTTGACGTGGAAGTCCTGTGTGTCCAGGTCGATCCTGGATCCAACAGTCCATTGTGTGAACTCAAAGGTCAACCTGATCGGCTCTCCAGATATGCGCCGCAGGATGCTTTCGCGGACAGACTGAGGAGCCGTCTCCCACTTCAAGTCCACATCAAAGTCCAGGCAAAGATGTCTCATCATGTCCTCCTCGGACTTAAGAGACAGACGAGTGAGATATTGAGGGCGCTCAAAGTGCAGCTCAAATTCCAGACGCTTGGAAAGAGATGTTGTGCTGTGAAGAAAGTGCTCAGCCCGAAGGGCACGGTCGTGGGACAAGTTAAACTGTGAACGAGCGACATGATAAAAGATGGACTCGCTGATAATGGTGGCTAGCAGCGGCTGCCAAGTTGGCAGTGATAGCTGGGCCTCTCCCATAAAGCCAACGGTCACATGGAGAACGGCGCCTCGCTGGATACTAAAGGAGCAGCTGTCGCTCAAGCCAGCATGCCAGAAGTCCTCGCGACTGACTATTGTGACTTTGATCTTCTTTTCAAACCACATCTCCTTTGTAGTCCGCACAAGCTTCGGTCCCCAAGGTGCCTGGCGACTCATGTAGTTGGGTTCCTCCAGAGAGAGAAGGAGGTGGTCTGTTACTCGTATGGATGCAGGTTTCATATCGCCATGCGACAGCTTGACGCCAGAGAGGCTCTTGCGGGTAGATGCTGATAGGTCTTGTGAGGTCATAGACTGCTCAGCACTGTATCTTTGCTGAATCTGGACTTTGACCTGTTCATCGCGAGACCCAAACACAGACACAGAGCGACCGGAGAAATATCCAGACCAATCTTTCCAACTCCAGAGAGTTGTACCAGCTGCGGCAAGGATGGTACACGTATTTTGCGCAATGACATCGATATAAACGAGTTGAGAGGTGCTAGGGAGGGCGTGGAGCACGCACCCAACGATGAAGCCGATGGTGGCGGAATAGTATAGAATGGTGATGTAGGCCGTAACATCAGTGGTAAAGCAGCGGTTGAACTGAAAGATGATGGCGGCAGTGTAGCCCAACGAGTACAGATAATAGAGAACAGTCGTTTCCCAGCTGTCAACTAGGGCCCAAAGCAGTAGTGTTGTGACACCAAAGACGATAAAAAGCTTTCCCATGATATCAGTCAATGCCCGGAGCATACTTTGATGCCGGAATGCCTCAAAGTCTCGGTTGATTTTCCGGGAGTGCTCTAGGTCCCGAAGTTTGGTAGGGGCAATTTGCTCTTTCAGGCCCCAATATTTGAATAGGGTCGAGTCAAGCAGCATTGCAGCCATACAAAAGTAGCCAAGTGACATACAGATACCGTAACGGGCTCTGGCATCACTGTAAATGCTAGGACGTGGTCCAGCTGCACTCCAGACGAGGGAGACCCAGCGGTCCATAAGAGCTAGGATGAATAGCGCCAGCGTCTGGCCAATATCGTATCGGGCAAGGCGGAACAGAGTGAAGACGTTATGGTCCTTGAGGCCACGGACCAAGCCACGTTGGGAATTCTTTGCTTCGTTGAGCTGGGTGAACCACGCAGTACTGAACCGCTGTGGGTGGTCATCACCAGGGTTCGTCTTCTTGAAGAGCCAGTCGATGTACGGTATTGACTTTGCGACGCGTGCAACGAGGGGGTCTGAGAAGGCAACAAGAGAGTGTAGGGATGAATCGAGAGCCGTGTTGAAAGTCTCCAGGGCCAAAGCTTCCTGCTCATTCGACCTTTCTTCGCTGCTGTCAGGAAGTCTCTTGGCATGCCAGTTGAGAATGTCCTTGTGTGTAAACTTGGCAATGTTGTCCATCCAATTCGACCATCCGCGGCAGAGTTGGCGGTAGCGGTATAACGAGACGAAGAGATAGATGTACATGACGGGGATGTAGACTTCGAGATCATGACCGTTGATAAATGACGTTATGATGGGCGATATGAAGAGAATTGGGATGTTCGAAAGAAACACACGGCGACCGGAGGCGATTGGGCTTCCATGCTGGTGCATAGCACTCATAATCCCGAGGAGATTGAAGTGGGTTGAGAGACATACCACATAGGCCACAAAGATAAAGCCAATGCCGATACTATATTGCATGGTGAAAACGATGAGGCCGACGACAGAAACGAGGACTGTAAGAATGAAACCGCCCGACAGCCTCTGCACTTGGAAATACACCATATTGTCATAGGCATAGTGAGCAAGGTAGTAATTGCCCGTGCTACCGACCCAGCCTGTCACGCCAGCTGTTAACAGAAGGGAAATAAGGAGGGCATAGCCAGCAGTATCAATAGCTTCGAAGCCCATAAACGCGCTCATGAAGAGCCCACGTCCCGCAAAGGTAAGCAGGGCGAGGTCGACAACGGCGGGTAGGAAGAAGATGGTCATGGCACTCCCTTCGGCGAAGTGCTTCTTCCATAACGTGTAATGGTCATATAGCGTGTGCTTTGTTGTCGGAGACGTAGTAGGTTGGCTATCGACATCCTTCGGAAAGCACGAGGCGTCAGGGGTGAAGTACATGGTCATGATCTCATCGTTTATTCGGTCTGCGACCGTCGGTGGACGCTCACCGAGGAACACCCGATACCGGTTATAGATGGCGCTGCCGAGATGACGTGGGAGCAAGCCGAAATATGTCTCGCATTGCGATCCAAGGATCCAAAGCTCCGAGAAAACGGCGGCTTGATCAGGCTGGGAGACGAAGATAGGGCAGCGATCCGTGGATTCGTTGTAAACCTCCTCGAAAGCGGCCCTTCGAAGGACAGTAAAGAAAATGAGAGAGTACAGTTCGGCGTTAACGTCGATGAGATCGCATTTGCTCCATGACTCCCAAGGATCATAGGCGTGGAGTAGGACCTGGGTCAACGCATTCAGAGTCTCTCGCTGTCCGAAGAAAAGAGCGTTCTGAACTGTCTGGCTCACAAGCCCGTGCAAGGTGACAAGATTGTCCAGATCTGGAAGCTGGGTGGCGCGTAATCGTACATAATGCGTCAGGCGCATTTGGAGGATGTCCTGAATGCTTTTCGTATCGTCAATCGCTGTCTCTGCGCAGCTTAGGTTCCAAGATGCCTTGGTTGTATCCTCGATGAGCATGAATGAGCAGTGCTTTTTGATAGCATCGCCCATGTCGTGGCTGAGTTCAGAAACACGGAGCTTGTGGAGGAGACTGAGGACTTCCGAGTATGTACCTCGCTCAATCCCTGCTCGAATACTCAAGGGGATGCCGGCCTTGGCAACCTGACTGATGCTGCCGGACAGTTCCAGCTGAAGTTCTTGTTCATACCGTTGTTCACGGGGGACTTGGTTATGAGCAAGCCAGGTGTGCAGGACGGTAGCTGCATCGCTGGGGGCTTTCTGCGAGATATAAATGTCGATACAGGCCTCGTTGTGGCCCTCCCGAGTCTTCGATACGCCCCAGAAGTGGGCATCGCTGCCCTGAACCCTAAACCCAGTATCCATGCCCTTGAAAATGCGGACTTGGCGATCGACGATTGCGTTGACGAGGTTGTGGACAGAGAAGTCGTCCTCCCAACCCTGCGCTAACGGCGATAGGGCTTGGATCAACTGTTGCTCTTCGGTCCCTTCCACAACGTGGAGCATGTTGAGCTCCCTCAGGTGATCCTGAATGTCTATGATGGCCCGGTGATGATCTGCATGAGGCTCAGACGTGATGGGAAAGCACCCCAGACGCGAGAGTGTCTTCCCGCCCATGGATGAGTCCCAGAAGCTGTCTCGAGCAGGTGCCAAATCGACATGGTCGTTAGCGAGATGTATCTGAGGCACCTCGGCCCTGATTGCTTCGAAAGCAGGAGGGAGAGCGTAGTGCGCCAGGAGTTGGGATGCGTGGGGGATCACAGCATCTAGATCTTTTAGAGGCAACGGGGCCATTTCGGGCGGGGAAGATCCGTTGGGGACCCAAACCTTCCGCGCTTCTGAGACCCACGATTTTTGAAGCTGGATAATTGTCAGGTTATGTGTTTAGAAATGGAGCAAAGAATAGAAACATACCTGGATTGTTTCTGAGCGGCGGAGATACTCAAAGCCACTGAGTGTCTCTGAGCCCTCAACGAGAGTCGCGTCAAGTTTCATATGAGGGTCAAGAGGCCCATGCTCCAAGACGCTGCTAAAGTGTTCGGCCAACTTCACAGCGCGTCGGATCGTAGCAGGATGTGGTTGCTTCTCCCACTGATCTAGGAACCCGATGAAGAAACTGGACCTCTGTTCTCGCTGCTCAAAGCACCTCGACAGGATGCGACGGAGTCGCTGAGCTTTGAAATAATCCCGTCTCTCCCCGTTTTGCAGAATCAAGGCATTTTCGAGGACGAGACCGGAGGCGTAGCTGAGGGAAATCGTATCCAGAGCCTCGGAATCGTGGTGACACGAAATGAGAATGGGGATTCTTTTCCGATGCATTGCTTTGAGCAATCTATCCGTGTACTTGGCCTTGCCTGGCTCGGAAATGTGAAGCACGAGTCCGGTCAGGTTGTTTTCCTGGTACAGCTCGACCAGGAAGTTGGTCGTTGCCTCAATTTCACGTTTCTTGAGAGCTTTCGAGTTTAGAGAGTCAAAGGCGAAACGGCCGAGTCTGGACTTTGTGACGAGAGTTGTGGATGTGGAAATTGACGCGTGTGAGTTTCCATCTTCGCTCGCAATGTTGCTGGCCAATGACAGAGGGAGGATGACAAAGTCGTAGGACCGGCTGGATGGTTTTCCGTCAGGGTCGGCGACATAAGCGAACGCTTTCGTCGATCTGAATGAGTACAGAGGAGTTTCGTCGTCGGTAGATGCTCCGGTTGAGCTTGGCGCGTCTTTGGGTTGGTTGCTATCATGGGGTTAGACGAGCGAGAACGGAAGTTGAGGCTTGAGTCGTGAACTTGCCTTTGCGCTTTCTTTCTTTTCTTTCTCGCCTTGTACGACTCCACCACGACGTAGACGATATAGAGAAGCACAGGAACAAGAATAGCCGCGATGGCAAAACTGAAGTTGACTACTTGGAACAACTGGTTGTACCTCCGGTCCGCCGGCAGAGCGCTGTTGCAGTAGACTTGAAACCGAGACGGACCACACGAGTCGGCGGCGGGGTCATTCTTGCCGGGTTGAAAGAACGAAGCCATCGTGGATGAGGGAGAAGCGGCCCAGCTCAGTGTTCGATGAGGAAAAGGAAACAATTGGTGGTGAGGTAGGCGGTGCGATGAACAAAAGGCGACCAGAGGGGCATCTCACCCAGCGGTTGGCAACCGAATGCAGGGACAATGCAGGGACAATGCAGGGACGAACCTGGCGGAACGCAGGTCCCGGGGGCAACAACATACCGGAGGCGACAGTCACCCGTCGAGCCGTGACGATGAGACTCAGACAGGCTAGGCTCATGCAAGCCCAGAACGCCGTGCCAAAGGCGCTGCATTCCAGCGTCTGCCGGAACGGGTTGCCGCAGAGATGCTCGCAACGCTGTCGGGATAGCGGCGAGCGCCCGTGAGGATCCGGCACGGTCCGGGCCCCGGGACATCCGTGTTTGATCGACCGGGCGGAATGGAGCGTCCTAGTTTTGTGGAACTTGGTTTGTTCTCCGGACAGCGTAGAGTCTCGGGCCTCCAAATTACTTTTGTTAGTGGTGGAGCGGGTTGCTTAGTTCCAACCCTGCACCGCGGCCGCGAAAAGAAAGGTCTGTACGGATTATTAAGTTACTGATGTCATTGTCCCTGCTCTTAGGGGGGAGTGCCTCTCGGCGAGTTAGCCGGGCGATGGAAGGAAGGCAAAGGCCCGTTTGGTCCTAGGCATCAAGTTGAGTTAACGCCGCAGCACACCAAACAAGAGCATTGTTCCCGCTATGTGTCGAGCGTAGGCTAGGGAGTTCGGCCGAGCTGGCCGTTTGTAAGCAACCAGCTGAAGTATCCAGTAGACCTCTTCTCGCAGACCTACCACCTGGATATCGATGCCAAGCCCTAGTCCGCGGTCTTGCTTTGGAGCGGGAACCTAACGTGTCACTGCCCGACGTCACGTCACGATGGGAAACGATCTAGCTTAGCTGCTTTTTAGGATTACTATCACATAGCAGACCTGGGCGATCGTTACGGCGCCGCCTGGGTTCTAGATGTGGCCCTTCAGAGTTTGTTGTTCATAGCCCCAACGAGAGCAGGTGGCAGTCCGGTCATGTTGGGAGTGGCAAGTGCTGTATTTTGCGGAATATATGAGCTCGACGGTGGGCAGCTCAATCTATGAAATACAATCACTCACCACTCAATCACTCATCTTCTCTTCTTCTACTGTGAACCCACATTGCAATACTCTCCTTGCACCAATACACTCTCCTTTACCACAGCACTCTCTTTTATACCACAATCCTTTTACCGTACTGCAAACACCACGCACACTACGCACACCATGGAGTTCAACAACCGCACTTCAATTTCATCTTCTTCCTCGTCGGTCTCGCTCTCGGGCTCTTCCGCCGCAACCACTCATGACGCGGAATTCAACGCCCATGCCCCCAGTGTCAGATCCCAAGCTCCCGACAGCAACTTCGTCCTCGTCACTGGCGGTCTTGGGTACATTGGATCTCATACGTCCCTGGAGCTGCTCAAGGCCGGGTACAACGTCATCATTGTCGATGACCTTAGCAACAGCTTCCATAGCGTCTTCACCCGTGTGAGGAAGCTTGCTGAGATCAGCTGCAAGCTGATGGGAAAGTCTATGCCCACTCTTCACTTTCATAAGGTCGACTACCATAGCAAGTCGATGCACTTCCTGCTTGAGTCATATTCCGACCTTGTTACGGTTCCTTCGTCACCTAGCGAACCCTCCAGGCTTGTACGCCAGTCCCGCATCTCGAGTGTGATCCACTTTGCTGCGTTCAAGTCGGTTTCGGACTCTATTGAGAGACCTATTGCATACTATCGCAACAACGTCTGTGGTCTCGTCGATCTAGTTGAGCTTCTTGGCCAGCATGACATTCGCAACTTCGTTTTCTCATCCTCTGCTACAGTCTATGGGACTAAGGCTGATAAGGGGCTGCCTCTCAAGGAGGAGGATCTTGTTCATCATCCTGAGACTTATGTCGATGATAATGGCAAGGAACAAATCCGGATGCCCCAGGCCGAGGGGCTTCTCAGCCCCTACGCTCGATCCAAATACTTTTGCGAGGCTATCCTAGCTGATATTGCCTATTCGGACCCAGCCTGGAACATCGTTGCCCTGCGCTATTTCAACCCAATCGGATGCGACGCATCCGGCCTTCTTGGCGAGGACCCCAAGGGTGTTCCCACAAACCTCTTTCCTGTCATTACGCAAGTCCTAACCGGACAGCGCGAGCAACTTGACATTTTCGGGTCCGACTGGGACACACGCGATGGTACTGCCATCCGTGATTTCATCCACGTGTCCGATCTCGCCAGAGGTCACATTGCTGCCGTCGGCGCTTCCATCGACGCGCCCTTCCGCACCTTCAACCTGGGTACTGGAACCGGCACCACTGTCAGAGAGGCTGTGGACAGTCTCGAGGCGGCTTCTGGACAGTCTATCCCCGTCAACATGGCTCCCAGGAGAGAGGGTGATGTCGGATCATGTGTTGCGGCTAACCAGCGAGCGACCAAGGAGCTTGGCTGGCAGACGTCCGAGAGCATCACTCAGTGCGCTGCGGACTTGTGGAACTTTGTTTCTAAGGCTCAAGAGTCCCAGCCGGTGATGCCGTAAGGTTCTGTTTCTGGTCACTCTTTTTCGCATTTCTCATTGGTTGAATTGTTTTTCTAAAATTGACATGGAACGCGGGAATAATGGTACGGGAATGGAATGGTTGTTTGGAATGGTCCGACGAAAAGTCGATAGTTAAGGATATCTGTAGTAGACTAAGATTGGTAATGAAATAAAGTCTACCCTGTAACTTGAATTATTTCTAATTAAAAGGTACTAGGTGCTGCAAACTAGACAAAAATCGAATGTAGGATATCAAAATACAAAGAGTGTCATCACACAGTAAAAGAAGTTGGTTTAAGCACCCTGCAGCAGTGAGGTCTAACAATGCCATCTAACGTCTGCGGCTTTGCCTTTCCCAGTCGTAAGTGGCTGCATTTGTTAAAAAAATCAGAAGAGTAATCAACTGCCCAAAAGTCTATTCCCGGTCCCCGGACATTCTCTTCCCACGCCAATAAAATAGACTCAATCTAGGGCTATGCTAACGCCATAGAACCATATATCACTCAGCCAAGAAACCAGTATACTTTCGATCCTCTTCACTTAGACCCGAATGCGGCCGTCGGTCCCGATGCGGGCCGCTTGGCACCGCAAGAGGGCAAGGCCGGAGAGATGGAGGCAACATTTGCGTGCCTTCTGTGCTTGATTACCTTCGTGGCTACTAGGGGAAAGCGGAGATGGTTGATCGAGTCTAAAGTCAGCATCTCTCGTGGATAGCAGGACTAGTAACTTTCGGGTCGCCGGCATCGCATAAGGGTCTCAAAGTTACATGTTGGACTGCACTATAGCTAAGTTTTGTCCGGTTCTCGATTCACTTGTGCCCACCACTGCTCTCAACAATGACGCAGCAATTATCCAGCTCGGCTACCCATGTCTTCCTCAGAACCCACTATTCCATCATGCTCCCTTGCCGTCTCCTTGACCCTCCTGCATCTCGATTTCCATTCTGAACAGGATCAACAGCGCGTCCGTCAGATGCGTTTGCCGTCTAAGTAGTTGGGTTTGTATGGATGGAATGCGACAGGCCAAGACTCATGCCAACTGCTGCTGGAGCAATGACGAGGATGGAGAGTCCGACGAGGGCTAGCTTCTGCCACAGTGGCCATGTCTCCTTGCGGCCCTTGTCGTCGTCCTTGGCTTGTTCCAGATCTCGCGACGTATCTGCAAGCTCTCGGCTATCCCGAGGGAAGTCGAGGCCGAAGGGATAGGCACCCATGGTGAAGCTAGGAGGTTGAGCTGTAGGGTAGCGTGGTGACGGAAAAAGGCGTGGGACGCAATGGGGAGGCAATTAATCAGGTAGGTGGATGTGGATGGAAGGATGCTAAGCCATGACGGAGCTGGGCTCACGACGACTTTGAAGTAGACTATTGCTCATCACGTTACGTGGTGCTTGCAGAGGCGCCACCGACGTGATGGTATGCAGACCAGCTCCTTGCAGAAGCGGGCTTGAAGCGGGCTTGAAGCTTCGGGTCCAGAGTTGTTCGACGCAGACCAGACCGTTCTAGCCGCTTCGTGAGTTCCTGAACCCCTTCGATACCGAGAACTCGGTTCCATTTTCCCCAGGGCCTCGTCGAGTTTGCTCCCCACCAGCCAGGCACGCATCCGTCATAGTGCAGCTGAGACCGGCGTTGGCTGAATGCTTCGGTTGCTTGCACCCGTCCGGCGTCAGACCTATATCTATCGGCGACTTCGGGCAGATACAACACGATTCTTCATCAGCCTTCTCTTCAGATCATCTTCCCATTCTTCTCTTCTATCCCTGATAACATCTTTGAACTGCCCTCTCATTCTTACTTTGCTCCTTCGCGATGCGTCATGTTGCCATTGCCATCGCCGCCCTCGGCATCTTCAACCTTGGCCATGCGATCAAGTGTGCGCCGACTGCAAGCGCCGCGCCCAAGGCCACAGCCAAGATCGAGAACGCCGACTTCTCGGATGGCCTAGACGGCTTCAACACCACGGGCAGCGTTGAGCTTGTCGACGATATCGCCTACGAGGGTGACTGCGACGATTCCAACGGTGCCATCATGATGAAGGTTGGCGACGTTGACGCCATCACAAAGGTGCACAAGCGTCACGGCGGGCATCACAAGGACCTGGCCTCCTACCAGAAACGAGCTGCATTCACCAGCAGCAGCATCAGCACCAAGGTCACGAGCTTGACCGTCGGAGCCAACTACACGGCCCAGTTCTACTACTACATTCTCTTCAACGCCAAGGCCAACAACTGCAGACTCTCGGGCTTCTTCGACAACAAGAACATCGGCAACTCGAGCTACTTCCCGGTCGTCTATGTCCCCATCAGCAACTGGATCGGGTGGAACGGAACTGCTATCCCTACTTCTACCTCGGGAACCTTCAAGATTACAGTCACCTGCACCACCGGCATGGCTGAGATTTACATCGACAACATTTCCGTTGCCAAAACCGTGGCTAAACCCGCGGCTGTGTCCAGCACTTCCAGCACTTCCACCACGTCTCGCTTGTCTAGCACTTCTTCCGCCTCCAGCTCCAGTGCTGTCTCTTCCACGGCCAGCTCGTCTGTCACTAGCTCGTCTACCGCCCTCCTCTTTGTGCAGGGCAGTTCTGTTGTTTCAACAACTAGCTCGTCTACCACCTCCAGTTCCGCCCAGAGCAGCGCTGACGCTTCTACTACCGGCTCGTCTACCGCCTCCGCCCAGAGCAGTGATGCCTCCTCCACCGCTAGCTCTTCTACCGACTCCGGCCAGAGTAGTGCTGCATCTTCCGCCTCTGGCTCTACAGGCTCCGACCAGAGCACTGCGGCTTCCTCCTCCAGCTCAAGCTCCAGCTCCAGCTCCAGCCCCGGCAATGCCGTCGTTGATAGTACCGTTCTCATCATCGCCTCCAGCAAGGACGTTGCTTCTAGTGCAAGCCTTGGTCTCCTGGGCTATGGTATCCCATACGAGTACCTCATCGTGCCCCAGGGTGGTACCGACTTGCCTAAGCTGAGCTCGTCGTCGAAGAGTGGAAACTATGGTGGCATCATTGTCATGGATTCAATCGCTTACGAGTACGCCTCAGGTTGGGCTAGTGGTTTAACAGACGACCAGTGGAACGCTCTCTACGATTACCAGACCGCCTTCAATGTACGCATGGTCCGCATCAACGAGTATCCCGGCTCCAAATTCGGCACTGCTCCTGTCGGTGGTGGATGCTGTGATGGCACCTTTGATCAGACCGTCAGCTTCACGGACACGAGCGATTTCCCCACGGCAAACCTCAAGACGTAAGTTGTAATTATTTCTTCACTCATCGACTATGCCTAACATATTTCTAGTAAAGCTGGAGTATCCACCGCTGGCCTCTGGCACGTCCCTGCCAAAATCATCGACTCGTCAACCACGAAGCAGATTGCCTCGTTCGGCATCGCCACCGGCTTCCCTACCTCGTCTGTTGCTGGCGTCATCAACAACTTCAACGGCCGCGAGCAATTTGTCTGGTTCATCGGCTGGGCTCCTTCTTGGTCGCTGACCTCCAACTACCTCCAGCACGCCCACATCCACTGGATGACCCGCGGTGTCTTCCTCGGAAAGCGCAAGATTCACTTGAGCTGTCAGATCGACGACGTTCAGATCTCCACCACGCTTTACTGGCCTTCCGACGCTCCGGACTTCACCATCCAGATTGCAGACCTTGAGGCTCATGCCGATTGGCAGAAAGATCTTGTCTCGCGTCTGCCTGACGGATCCGACTTCTGGCTGGAGCTAGGTCACAACGGCAACGGCGACATTATCAACTCTACTCTCTCGGACACCAGCAACAAGTGCAAGCCCGCAGACGCTGTCTACTATGACTCCCCCGATGGCACCCCCCTCGAATTCCAGAAGCAACTCGGTACTGGTGTCGATATCTGGCCCACTGGGTACGAGAAGTACTCCTGGAGCGCAGCCTGTGCCCAGTTGGGTGCCTTTGCCGCATGGTTCACCATCCCTAGCAACCGCAACCAGTTTGCCCATGTGTCTCACACCTTCAGTCATCTGAGTCTCAATAACGCGACTTATCACGACGTGAAGCGTGAGATTCAATTCAACCAGGCCTGGTTTACTCAGACAGGAATCGACCAGGCTACTCGCTGGTCTCCCAACGGACTCATTCCCCCGGCCATCACTGGCCTTCACAATGGCGATGCTATTCAAGCTTGGATGGATAACAACATCATCTATGTTGTCGGCGACAATACGCGTTCTGTACTCCGCAACCCTTCGAATGCTTACTGGCCTCTCATCAGCACTTCTGCCGCTAACGGCTATGACGGCCTAACCATTGTCCCTCGATTCTCCACGGCTATCTACTTTAACTGCAACACTATGCAGTGTACTCTGAACGAATGGATCGCCACCTCTGCTGGCAAGGGAACCTACTTCGATCTTCTGGATTCTTCCAAGGCATCTACCGTCCGCAACCTGCTTGCCCTTATGTCAGACCCCTACATGTTCCACCAGGCCAACATGCACCAGACTACAGTCCTCCCTATAACTGTTGGTTCACAGACTGGCAAGATGTCTCTGGTTACGTCTTGGACTGAGACTATGGTTCAAGAGATGATGCGCCTTACTAATTGGCCTATCAAGTCTCTGAGGCATGATGACATTGCTCAGTACTTCCTTAACCGCCAGGCTTTAGACAGCTGCAACCCCAAGATGTCCTATACTTACTCGAGCGATGGTAGCTCTATCAAGTCCGTCACTGTCACTGCGGATGGAAACACCTGCTCTGTTCCCATTCCTGTCACCATTCCTTCTGGCTCTGTTACTGCCTCTGGGGGATCCATTACATCCGATGTCGTTGGCTCTGAGCCTCCCATCCAGTGGGTGACCCTCAAGGGCTCGTCTGTCACACTTTCTCTTGGCTCTACTGTCTCTCTTTAATCCATGTACTTGCAACATATCGAGAAATAACTCTCAAAGCTGCAACATTCTTTATCATAATCCAGCTTAGTAAACTAAAAGGTGTTTAATTGAAATAATGTCAGACCCCAACCGTGAATGCTCAATACGATCATTTAGGCGTTGACCATTTCTTCCAGTTATTCTATAACCTTACACCACTTGTCGTAACTTATAAATCCCAATCTGTTCATCACTGAATCTGAGCCGGTACGAAGGATGTTTAACCATCCCAAAACCCCGCGCACGCGCCTTATATGTGCAGTACAGGACCTAATTACTTTCATAGTAGGCACATAGTGTCAACTTCGATCACCAGACCGCAGCTGCTAAGGGTAGCAAGAACAAATACAGGCGGGGTGCAGCTGCAACACAGCGACTTAGAACGGGTTAGATCAGCTCCACAGCTGTTATGAATAAGCAACTGCAATATGCCATTATCATGGTTGAACGTGGTTCAATACCTCTTATCGCTTTGTCTAGATATTTTTGCTCATTTTCTGCGCCATGGTATTTATGTTGACAGAGTTGTATTGATGTAGGAATAGTGTGCGGCCTAAGTAATATAGTCTCCCTCGTCTCTAGGCTTGACTGACTCCTGTTCTGATCATGGATGCATTCTCAGTACCCTGGCCCCACTATCATACCCAATCCCTTCCCTAGCTCCAACCCTCAAGTGATGTCGTCCGAGTTCAGTGAATATCTGGTACCTTCAACTCTTCAGACCGAGAAGATTGAGTCGTATATTTCCTTTTCGCCAAAGGTAGAGCAACTCTAGTCCGTCGCTGACGCTGTCATCTCAACGACATCGGTTTGTTGGACGCCATTCACTAAAGCAGATATCGAAGCAGCGGCTGCGACGACTTTGACCCCGGGGTTCTTGAGTTTTGCATAGCCGTCAGGCAGGGCAACTTTGTTGTCCCGTCGAATCGCCTGGTCTTGGTTGTCGGCCTCCTGAGCAAGGGCAATGCTGAGGAGCATGGTGACGATGACTGCGAAAGATTTCATGTTGATTTGAGGCGGAAAGCTTTTTCGGTTCAAGATGTGAGCGGTTGAGTGCTTGGTGATTTGGTGCTTTTGTGGTGGTTCTGAGTGAAGTTGCTCTCGAACTATCGCTGCATTAATGCTGCTTTATATTTCTCGGGCTCTATCTAGCCTCTGTTCCTGGTATTCTCCAAAGAAGTTTCGCACTAATCGTGTAAGGAATGTGGTTCTTGGATCATGATGATCCAGCCCGTACAGAGACTTTAGTGGCTGAAAGCATCGCGGCGAATTTTAGCACGGATTGCGGGTTGACGGAAGCAGGCCGAGGAATGAGCCCAAAGACTATCGGCCGTAAAATAAGAGCAATAGACTCTCGGGACCTTGCAGCGATTCATGACTGGGGCAAAAAGTTTGCATTAGCACAGCTAGGTACTGTTCGATGACTTCCATTTCCGCTGTCTTAATTAGACACAACTAGTTTAAGGGTCTAGATCTACTGTGCCACAATGCCGATGGAAGCGAGGGAAAGCAGGACGCCTCTAGAGCATCGGACACATCCCTCTTAATCCGGTCTTCAATCGAGATCCGGATTACCGGCATACCGGCTTACCAGCCTAAGAAGGGCTGTTCCAAGACGGTCAAACCTACCGTAACTGCTTCGGAGACCCTCAAACTTTGCCCATCACCTGGTAGACGAAAGTCCGGCAACTTGGGCTGTTCCAATTCAGGACACACACAGAAGTTGGCCGGAAATTGGATAGTGGGACTTTGGACGTCATCGTTAAGACTGGTTAAGTCAAGCGAGACATTTCGTTGCGTGCGTAAACCGGGGACGCCGCTTCCCAAGATTCAGAGTGGGCTGTGGAAGGATGGACATGGCTACGGCTCAGCTGTGTCGCATATGACTATCTGACTACAACTCGTATTGACAGAGCCTTGTCTGCCAGTAGTGGTACGACAGCTGAAGTCTCTTGAAACAAAAGAAGCAGCCCGTATCTGACCATGTTTACGAGAAGATGTAGGGAGATGCGGCCAGAGCGCCTACCCTAGAACCCAAAGTCACCTACAACCAACCTCTGCCAGAGTGGCCGTTTGGGTTAATGATCGATACTGCCATCGCCTTACTAGCCACCGTAAGTCGCACGGGATCTGTTATGCCCATGTGCGAAAGTATTTCGCAGTTGAAATGGCTGTGGTTTTTATATCCTGGAGGCTAGTGTTTGAATATGAAGCTGATTAGGAGGGTAAAGGATGCTCTCGCTACTGCCTGCCGTCGTCTTGACTATCTCCCTGCTCACATCCACCTTGACCCAGTCAGCAGTCACATACCTAAGTCGCCTTGACCCATTGTCATGACTCCCCGATGTCACGGTTGTGCGAGCCCCTAAAATCGCCCCCCTCTGACTAAACAGTTTGATCCACGGACTACTTCACCGCAAAGATGGCCGGCAAGATCATCACAGGGTTGAATCATCTAATTGATTACGACGTTGAAATCAGCCGGCCGACTTGTGCGACGAGCGAGTGCCAGTGGCCCCTGTTCAATACACTCGAAGTGTACACCAAACGTGGAACGTCAGAAAGCATCTGAACTATATGATCATGGATAGAAGAGCCGTCAATTTTGTTGCCCAAAGCTATCCAACTAATTTAGCTTGATTAGCATTAGGAAACTAATTTCATGGTCTAACTTAGAGCGTGCATTAGCTTCCCCCAAATTAGAAAAACGACACAGGTTGTCTTTCAACAGCCACGAAGGCTGGAGCTGTCTCAAACTTTGATATTGATTCAATGAGATCTATAGGATACATCACCCCTCTCACGGCATTACTTTTCGATGTTTCTTCATCTGGTATATATTCCCTCCAAACCCATTCTAGACCTTATGCTCAGCCTTGCTATCATACTCCTTCGAGTCTCCAATCTCGGCCATCTTATCGTTGGCCATGGGCGGCATGGCGTCCTCGCCGTCGAACACAACCGCCATCTGCTCCAGCGTGTGGCCGCGCGTCTCCGGGTAGCCGAAGTAGACGGTGATGAGCAGCAGCGTGAGCATGACGATGAAGACGATGTAGTACCTCCACTGGATGGCCTCGAGCGCGATGGCGTTGACGAAGGTGTTGACGAAGATGGCGGCCACGGTGGAGCACCACGCCACGGTGAGGCCGCGGGATCGGAGGCTGAACTGCCAGATCTCGCAGGGGTAGGCGGTCAGCAGGGGAGTCCTTGAGAGAGGGTCAGTATCGATTTTCTGGAGGGTTTCTTTTGCGGGTGACTTACATGGCGATGTCGTAGCCGGCAAAGAAGATGAACAGGAAGGGGATGACGGCCAAGCCGACGCTGGTCGATCCCGACTCGGCAAAAGAACCGCTCAGGCCAGTGACGATGATGAAGCTCACCAACATGACGCTGGCCGAGGTGAGGAAAAGGAAGCGGCGGCCTAGTTTATCGACACTGACGGCAGCGGCAACGGCCCACAGCAAGTTCCAGACGTTGAGACATGCCGAGATGAGGGTCTGGTTGGTGACCGACGTGACACCGACCGAGTTGAGGACCAGGGGAAGATAGTAGGATACCTTCAGGATTGTTAGTTACTGAAGCATATTCCATTGAGAATGAATGATTCTTACCACTCCGTTTCCGGCCCACTGCGCGAAGATTCCCAGCGTGATGGAGATGAAGAGGCGGTGGCGATTACCGGGCGTCTTGACCATCTCCACGTACGAGGCGCTCGCGGTGGCCTCCTTCTCAGCAGTAATAGTAGCCTCGATCTCGCGCATCTGGTAGGTGACGATGTGGTCCTCCCTGTTACCGCCAGCGTGGAACTTGGCCAGGATGTCCGCAGCCTCCTCGTTGCGACCAACACTGATGAGCCATCGGGGGCTCTCGGGGGACATCAGGAAGCCGGGCAGGGCCACGACGGGCAGGATGATCTGGATGAGGACGGGCACGCGCCAGCACCAGCTGGAGGGGATGTTGCGGCAGCCAAAGGTGACCCAGCCGCAGAGGGTGCCGCCGACGTACCAGCCGCACATGAAGAGGGCGTTGGCGACGGAGCGCTGCTTGGGATGGGCGATCTCATTGATGAGCAGCGGCGAGGCGTTGCCCAGCCACGAGGCGGCGATGCCGATGAAGAGACGCGACACGGTGAAGGTCTTCTCGTTCTGCGCGGCGACCTGCATGGCCACACCGAGGACCAGGAAGACGTAGCCCAGGTAGATGCCGGGCTTGCGGCCGTAGCGGTTGGACACCCAGGCGGCGACGGGGAAGGCCACGCCGTTGCCCAGCCAGTAGATGGCGGTGATCCAGCCGAGGTAGACGCCCGAGGGGTTGTGCATGAAGGTGTTCCATTCGGGGAGGGCGAGGATGCCTCCCATGATGGAGCCATCGTAGCCGTTTGCCGAGGCTGGTGGGGGTTGGAGGTTAGCTGAGGTTTCCACGATAGGAGAATAGAAGGGAGCTTCACTTACAGAAGAGAACCAGAGACAGCGTGATGTAGTTCAGCTTGCGCAGGTAGCTATGCTTCCACCAGGGCGTGCCATCGTCCAGGCTCGCCAGGGTAACCTCGCCAGTCATGACAGCAAAAGATTATCGCAACGCCGTGGGAGTGGCCCCGAGGAATCTGCAACAGAGCTGGCTTCGTGCTGGTGCAGTTTGTTGGCTGTTGGGCGGTGGTGAAGGGACTCGGAGCTGGTCTTGTCTTGTCTTGTCTTGTTGTTCCGTGCTCCAAAGACCGGGGGTGACGCGGTCTATATACCAATTTTCGAGCCCGTTCGCACGCAAGCGGGCGGTTCTAGGCCCGCCAGAACGGTTCCCAATTGGAAGTACGGGCGAGTGGAGCAATGTTGTGTTTTTTTTTTCTCCCTCCAGCGTCGCTTTTCCCGTTCCCTGTTCAATTGACATCCAGGGTTCGGTCGTAAGTTGGGACCTGTCAGCTGTGCCCAAAACGTGGTGTTCCCGGCGCCACAAATCCTCACCCGACAATTTAGCTACTAAGTTAATAAGTCCAAGCCTTCTTCCCCGTGGAGAAGGTCTAGCTCCATTTTCCCCATCGCGGAGCCGCGGGGGTGGCCTCGTGAACGAGTTTCCCTTGTCGGGATCCGTTCGTTTCGGGGCTTGGACGGTGCTTCGGGGCGGAGAATTGGGTCAGGGGCCGCGCGGGAGGGCTGCTAGAGCGTGTCGAGGCGGAGAATTGTCGGGGGAGAAACCCAGTGTCAGGCCTTGCGATACTTGTACAGATTAGACCGCCACTAGCTAGAGACCAGCTGGAAGAGTGTGATTCAATTCTCCGCCTCGGAACACGCGAGGACTATCGCTTCCTTCGCTTCCTTGTCAATCCGTGACAATCTCGCTGTCCGCGTCCCGTATTCTCCGCGTCAAGTGATGGGCAGACGCTTTTCTAGTGGGTTGCAAATGGCTGTCAACCTGTCAGCCGTGTGGACCTGGCATGACGCCGTTTCGGCAGTGGGATAAGACGATGTTGTTGGCGGCCTGAAATCTCGTCTCCAAATCAATCTCCTTCATGAGCCAGTCTCTCACGTCTGTCTTCGCTCGTTTTATCCCCGGCTTGCATTAGTCTGTGTAGAATCGGTTGTTGACGAGCTTCACTGATCCTCGGTGCTACTCCCATCAACTCACTCACCCATATCTTATCCGCGCAATGGATGTCGAGGCCCTCATCGGGCAGTTGACCCTCGAGGAAAAGGTTGCGCTGACGGCTGGTTTGTCTCTCGATTCATCTTGAAAATTGTCTTGCTGTCACAAACTCACCATCCTCATCAGGAACTGGTTGGTGGCACACCACCGCTATTGACCGCCTGTCAATCCCCTCTATCCGTCTTTCCGATGGCCCAAATGGAGTCCGGGGCACGCATTTCTTTGATAGTACGCCTTCAGCATGTCTCCCATGCGGCACAGCCCTAGGCTCGACCTTTGACACTCATCTTGCCGAGCGCATCGGTCGTTTGCTCTCAGATGAGGCACATGCCAAAGGCGCCCATGTTCTCCTTGGCCCTACCATTAACATCCAGCGCGGACCTCTCGGCGGACGAGGTTTCGAGTCCGTATCGGAGGACCCGATACTGTCCGGTGTCATTGCCGGTCACTATGTCCGCGGCGTCCAGGAGTCCGGAGTCTCTGCCACGTTGAAGCATTTCGTGTGCAATGACATGGAGAGTGAGAGGATGGCCGTCAATGCCATCGTCACACCTCGCGCCCTGCGGGAAATTTACCTCTTGCCGTTCATGATTGCCATCGAAATGGCTCAGCCGCGGGCTGTCATGACTTCTTACAGCAAGGTCAACGGCTGCCACGCTGCAGAGAACCACCACATCCTGCAAGAAATTCTGCGAGATGAGTGGAAGTGGAAGGGTCTGGTCATGAGCGATTGGTACGGAACTTACAGTACCTCTGAAGCCATCAACGCCGGTCTGGATCTCGAAATGCCAGGTCCGACACGATGGCGTGGACAGGCTCTCAGCCACGCCGTAACGGCCAACAAGATCAAGAAGTCGACACTGGACGAAAGGGTGCGGAATGTGTTGAAGCTGATCAAGCACGGCCTCGAGAACACTTCCATCCCTCCCAACGCTCCAGAGAAGCAGCTCAACACCCCTGAGCACATTGCGCTTCTGCGAGAAGCCGCTGCCAAGTCCATTGTCCTGTTGAAGAACGAACAAAGCGTCCTGCCCTTCTGCCCGAACAAAAGCGTCGCGGTGATCGGCCCCAATGCCAACATTGCAACTTACTGCGGTGGCGGCAGCGCCGGTCTTCGAGCGTACAAGGCAGTTACGCCTCTTGAGGGTGTCAAGAGCCTCGCCAGTGACGTTGTCTTTTCTCAGGGTGCCTACGGCCACCAGATGCTACCCCTGTTGGGCAAGGCATTGCGGACTGTCGATGGAAAGCACCAAGGATTCTCGCTCAGATTCTACAATGACCCGCCCTCGACTAAGGGCAGTGCGGGTGCTCGGCCACTTCTGGAGGAGCGAATTCTTGACGACACTAACACATGGTTTGTGGACTACGAGCACCCCGACCTGGCGCCGATTTGGTACGCCGAAGCAGAGGGCGTGCTCAGACCCGAGACGTCTGGGGAGTGGGAGTTTGGCCTGTCAGTTCACGGAACCGCAGAGCTGTTCATCAACGGCGAGCTGGTCGTTTCCAACGTCGAGAACCAGCGTCTGGGCAACAGCTTCGTCGGGTGCGGAACAGTGGAAGAGACGGGAAGCATCCAGCTCGAGGCCGGCAAGGAGTACCGCATCCTCGTGCAATGGGGCTGCTCCAAGACCAGCAATCTGAAGGTCTCGGGCATGGTGGACTTTGGACAGGGCGGCCTCCGCTTCAGCGGTTGTCCCAAGCTCGACGCCGGCGCGGCTGTGCAGGAGGCCGTCCGCGTCGCCAAGTCTGTCGACCAGGTCGTTCTCTGCGTCGGCACCAGCGGCGAGTGGGAGTGCGAGGGTCAGGACCGCACCACGATGGCTCTCCCACCTGGAACCGACGAGCTGGTTGAGGCTGTCATCGCGGCGAACCCCAACACGGCCATCGTTATCCAGAGCGGTACTCCCGTGGCGATGCCGTGGGTGGACCGGGCCAACAGCGTGCTGCAGGCCTGGTTCGGTGGAAACGAAGGCGGAAATGGCATTGCCGACGTGCTCTTCGGAGCAGTCAACCCGGTAAGAAAGGCATTGAACTGTGTCGCTGCTGTGTTTCTAACGTGTGTGCTAGGCTGGAAAGCTCCCCATCACCATGCCTCGGCGCGTGGCGGACAACCCCAGCGCTCTGAGCTTCCGTTCCGACAACGGACGGGTTCTGTACAGCGAGGACGTGTATGTGGGATACCGCTGGTTCGACACGCTGGACATTGCGCCTATGTTTGCTTTTGGACATGGTTTGTCTTACACGTCGTTTGAGTTGTCGGGCGTGGAAGTGTCTCAGGGGAAGAGCCAAGTCAACGATCACGCCAACGGCCTCAACGGTTCCAACGGCCAGACTAACGGCCATGCATCCGAGGAAACTTCCGATGCTCTCGTCGTCGAAGATGCCGAGGAGCTCACCGTCCGCGTGCAAGTCACCAACACCGGCTCCCGCGCAGGCGCCGAGGTGGTGCAAGTCTACGTCAAGCCCGCCGCGTCAACGCCCCTGACCAGCTCGACGCGGGAGACCATCACGCGACCGGCCAAGGAGCTCAAGGGCTTTGCCAAGGTGCAGGTGGCATCGGGAGCCACTGAGGCGGGTGAGGTCAAGCTGGACCTGCTGCGGGCGACGAGCTACTGGAGCGAGATGGAGGATTGCTGGCGCAGCGACGCCGGGTCGTACGGGATCCTGGTAGGAACTAGCAGCCGTGGCAAGTTCCTTGAGAAGACGATTGTGCTCCGGCAGAGCAGAACGTGGAAGGGACTGCGGGCTTGAGCATAGGTATAAACTGGGTAGTCAACGGTTAGAAGCATCACAGGCACATGAGGACATGGGCCAGGCGTTAGACCAGGCGTTTTGGTATTCAGGCAGAAACCAATCACAGGGATTCTTCACAGGGTTCATCGGCATGGATGTGTGGTGTGTAAACATCGTATCCGGGGATCGTCCTCGGCTGGAGAGCATCCCCGCTGCCCGCAAACAGCTAATGCACCCGCCAAGTTACCTTGATCGGTCCCCCTGGGGAAGGCGGAGGCGTCCACGCCCGTGGGGAATGGATGCACGCACGCAAGCACGGCATGAAGGACGAATACCGGGAAAAGGGACCGTGGTGTGGTGGTGTGGGTTGGTGCCCCCGCTGTAACTAACGGGTGACCAACTGAATCTTCCATTCCATCGGCTCCCGGAGAAATTGTCTCCCATTTCTCCGCCTCACCCGCGTTAATTCTCCTCGTCGGCTTTTTGTTTTGCGTTTGCGTTGACTGCATGACGACGATAGCAGAGTGATCCACGCCCACCCCCCGACAAACCATGCGCCGCTCTAGGTCTCCTCTCGCGCCGCCGTCTCCTCCGTCGGCGGCCCAGCGCAGTGCCGACACAAACGCCAATGGAAGGCTAGCGGGGAAGCGACCGCAGACGCTGGCGAGGCGCGCCTGTGATGCGTGCCGGGCCCGGAGACGGAAGTGCGTCTTTGCCGCCGACGACGACGAACAGCATCCTCGTCCTCATCCGCAGCCGGGGGATTCTTCGACCCTGAACCAGAAATGCCAAGACTGTCTGAGGCTCGGCATTTCGTGCAGCTTCCTCGTCCCGACAAGGACGCGGGGACCTAAGCGCAGGTTCGTTCGTCCGTCTCACTCACTGTGACCACCACGCCACTTACTCCTGAAGCACATCACCACATCACCACTTCTTTACCTCCCTCACCTTATACTCCATCTTTATACCCCATCTTTATACTCACGATCCCGCAGGAAACGACTCTCCTCCACTCCACACGACAGTGGCGATGACCAGCCAGCCCAGCAGCCCCTCAACCCTGTCGACGCCCCAGCATGGCCGTTCACAACCGTCCAGCCAGAGTCACGCAATGAGATTCGCCCGCTTGCCCCCATCGTAGATCACTCCTCGCCCTACGGACCCTCACAACTCAGTATCGACGACAGCCGCCAAGCAACATCGCCGGCCTTGACTGCCCAGAATGCCTCTCCGTCTATGGCCGGCCCCAGGTTACCGACCGACGAGCTCTGCTCTCGGGCCCTGCTCAATATCATCATGAACGACTACCTGGATCTCATCTACCCTCTAGTCCCCGTCGTCCACCGCCCGAGTTTCCGCGTCGACCTTGCGTCCAACCGGGATCTCACCGACCCGGAGTTCCTCGCCATCGTCATCGCCATCGCTGCCCTGACCGTCGGACTCCTGCCCTCGCGCTTCCCCGTCTACCGGGCCATGGCCCCTGACGTTGCCATGCGCTTCGAGACGAGGATGGCCATGATCAACTGTTGCGTCGACATGTGTATGCGTGTCAGGAACTACAACTACTGGGATCACGTCAGTCTCCGGAAATGGGCCGTCTGCTACCTCTTGTCCGTTGGCTGCTTTCAGACCGGCCAGACCAACCGCAGTCGCATGCTCGAAGTCGAGTCTATGCAAATCGGGCGCTTGCTAGGCCTTCATCGTATCTCTGATTACGACGGACTAAACTGCATCGAAACGCAACTAAGAAAGAAGGCATTCTGGCTCATGTTCTACACCTACGCGTTGGTTTATCTTCTTTACTCTTTCTCTCTTCTCCATCTCTAATCAATCTCTAGGCATTCAATGCTTCAATGTGGCCGCCAGGAACGACTCGCCTTTCTTGATCACTCGATGATGCACGAGGTCAACTTCGAATCCCTCTTCCCCCTAGACCTAGACGATGAGCAGATTCTCGAGAAGAGCATTCTGGGCCCTCCCTCACCCGTAGCATCCCCGTCCGTTGCACCCGGCGCACAAGCACAACCGGTCCCCCTCAGTCTCACCAGCGGCTTTATTCTGCATTCCAGGGTCTTCTTTAAGGGCGCACAGGAGGTCCTCTATCCCGGGAACTGTGATAGGGAACGCCGTCACAGTCCACAGGTGCGACTCTCCCGCCTCCGCGATCTCTTGCAAGAGGTCCGGTACATGCTGGACGATGTGCCCGGCCCCATGAGGCAGTGGGCTTCCACCGGCGACTACAGAGCCAGTGACAGCCCCTCGCACGCTGTTGATGGCTTCGCGCCTAGGCCTACCCTCGATGATCTGAGTCGGACAGGCCACTCGATTGACGCCGCTGACGCAAATGCCAAAGCCCTACCGGGACAAGTTGAGATCATGAGGGCCAACCTTCACGGCACTCACCTATGGCTACAGAGTCTGTTGCTTGACCAAATCGACGTCCTTTTACAAAAGATCTCCCAACGAACAGACTCTTCCGCAGACACAGACTCACATACGGCAGCTGTGAAGGCGAGCTGGACAGAGCGAGAAGACGTTTGTCGCCAGATGCTGCATCTCCTGCACAGCATGCCTTACGCCCACCTCGAACCTAACGGGCTGTATCTGGTAAGTGTTCACCCCAGTCTAAGTATTAAGCCAGTCCAGTAGATACTAACGCCTACAGACGTACAAAGTCCGCGATGTAGGCGTCACCCTCCTCAACTGCCCCTACGAAGCCCACGAACGACCGGCGCGACGTGCCGCAGAGTACATGCAAGACTTTACTCGAGCGCTCTCTCGTCTTGACCGCAGCGAGATTGTCAACACCAACAGTCTCAAGAGCTGGATTGACGTCGACCGCGAGAGACCGCCATAATGTATTTCCAGATCACAGTTGTTGGATAACGGGTCTAGACTCACGTATTAATGTCACATATCAAATCTCATCTTAATGGGTGACGTCGCCTATCATGATGGAATATACGACGCGCGTCAAAGAAATGCCCAAGTGCAAAGTTCGCCTGTTCTTCGTCTTTGTTCCTGGCCCCCGCGAACAACCACTTTGTATCGTCTCTCTTTGTCAATTGTCCTTCAACCACCTAGTTGTGTTTCATAGAACCGCAGCTTCCCCTTTGTTTCACCCCTGCTATCTTCTGAACATACTAACATAGCAACCGTATTAGCCAGATATCAACCTGACCGTTCAAAATCCCATTAGTATTTAACCCACGTAAAGCCTCCACACGGGACAGCATCTCATCAAGTCAAAATTAAACACCCATCATCGCCAACTCCAAAACACCAAGTGCCAAGAATGGAACACGCGTTGGACATGGAGATGATGGACATGGAGATAGGAAACACGCAAATCTCCCCTCACATCCTCCAAACACCGCCACAAACCCCCCCTCAAAACCCCCCCGAATTCCACGCCGCCCTCGAGCAAACCCTCCAAGTCCAATGGCTGCCCGCCCTCCCCTCCCGCGCAGCAGTCCTACCGGCCATGATCCGCGCCCAGAACCTCAGCCCGCAAGCGGAACACCGCAAGCTCAAGCAAAAGGCGGGCCTGTGCCTGCGCATCGCCCAGATCGCGTACAAATGCGAGACCCTGGCCTGGAAGCTGGGCCATTCGCAGCTCGCAGAGCTCTACCGCGTGAACGGGCAGGAGTTGGCCGTCGTCCATGAGCAGCTGAACCAGGCGGTTGCGGAGTTGGAGGCCAGGAGCTGGAAGTGGAGAGCTGCGCTGGATCAGATTGCGACGAGCGGCCAACCGGCGGCAACGGAGTTTTTGAGGGAGGCGGCTCTGAGGAATAGGGGAGATAGGAGGAGAGGGAACGGCCGTGGGAAGGGAAACAGGAAACGCTAAGGTTGTAATGCATCAAAAGGAAACAAGACCAAGTTGAATGCGTAATTGGAACAGCGAGAAACGACATCTTTGAATATCAAGTCCCAGCCTAGAGATAATTTACAAGCCCAGAATCTGACAGAAAATAAGCACAAGTCGTATATACAAGGGTATAGGTCGTCATCTCATCCATTCCCATTAACAACATGGCGTCCCGGCGAGTCAAGTCTTTACTTCGCCGACCGCGCATGCTCTTCGTAAAACTCCAGCGTCAACGCTGCCAAGAACCCGGGGATACAGCCCTTCTCGCGCACCCAGAAGCCGATCTGGTCGCTGATTCTGCGGGCAAAGGCGCTCCGCGGGCCGCCGCCGACCTTCATCGTGCCGCGCTCGCCGTCGAAGACGATGGAGTTCTCGTTCTCTTCCGTCTGCGACGGGTAAAAGGTGCTCTCCACCCGCATCTTGCCGTTGGGGATGAAGGTGACGGTCCAGCCGAGCGTCGAGAAGATGGCTTCCTTGAACTCCTGTGACTTGGAGCCCCAGACCTCCTTGAGCCTTCGAGCGGACTTTTGCGCCGATGCTGTCTCGGCTTTTGCGGCTGCGATCTCACGCTCCATGGCACCAAGGACCGATGTTGGGATCATCGGCACTGAAGAATTGCCCCTGGGTCGCAGAGTAGCGAGCAGATCCGTGTTCTCCTTCTTCAGAGCGTCCAGGGTAGATTGCTTGATAGCTTCATGGTCCGACGTCGGGTTGGATTTGAGCGACAGAACCCTGGTTTTAGATTGTTGTTTAGCCGCCGTCAACTGCTCGCGGTTTGCAGACAAGTCCTTCTCCAGCAGTGCCACCTTGGTCTGGGAGCTCGACAGCTCTTCCTGAAGCTTGCGGTTCTTACGTGCCAGCTGTCCAAGCTGTTCCTGGGCGTTCTCATCCTCGGCGCGGCTGCGCTTCCCCGTAATGGGCTGCGGCGTGCCCGTGGCGGATGGCTCCATCGAGGCCAGCTCGGTATGAAGGCTCTGAACCTCCGTCTTGTACTTGTCGACCAAGTCCTCGAGCTCTTGAACCCGCAGTGCTCGCGCCTCGTCGAATTGCTCCGGCTGGAGCGTTTCGTCCTCTGTATCAAACGTCTTCAACTGAGCCCGAAGGTATTCGACTTCCTTCACAGCCAGGGCGCGTTGTCGGTCAAGTCGGAGACGAGCCTTGTCGGCGGTAACAGCATTGGCGGAGGTCTTTGCGTTCTCAACCTCGCCCTTCAGCTTCGCCTTTTCGTCCTGCAGAGTCCGGATGGTATTTTGCTGAGCCATCATCTCTCCTTGAAGTGCGCCCAGCTTGTCCATGTACGATGCGGTGGTGTATCGCTCCTGGACCAATGCTCTCGCCATGGCTTCTGGAGAGTCGAACTCGGCATCGCCCGTCTCAGAAGCATTCTTAAGGTAAGCTGTCCAGGCAAGTCGTTCGTCCTCGAGCCTCTGTCTTTGTATCCGGGCCTCCGCGAGCTCCGCCTCGGTCGTCACCGCAGCCTCAAGCTTGCGATATAGCGTGCGCTTCTCCTCCTCGACCACCTCCACGGCCTTGCTTACGGCGCGCAGGTGCTTCAATTCGGACAGCTGGTCACGGTTGGTCGCTTCGAGACTTCGGATGTGCTGCACTTGCTCCGTCAATTCCCTGCGGATAATCTCCATGGTCTCGGCGTCGCCGCTCTGGGCCTTCAGGCGCAGCACGTCGGCCTCCAGGTCTGCGATGTGGGCGTCCTTGTCGGCGACTTGGGCCTGTGTTTGTTGGAGAGCGGCCTCTCTTTGCTCGCCCTCTTGTTCTAACTCGTGTAGCGACCGTTGGAAGGCGGTGATTTGCATCTCGAAGTCGGTGATCTTTCGGTCGGCGATTCGGGCAGCTTCTTCCTTGGCGGTTGAAAGGTCCTCCAATTGCTCCTGCAAGAGTCGCGCTTCGTCCTCCGCATCGCGAGCTTTGCGCTCAAGAGCCTTTTTGTCATGCTCGATGGCCTCCTTTGCGTCGTCAAGCTCTCTTCGAATCGCCTCCATCTGGGATGCCGCCTTCTCTCTCTCCGCCTCGGCAACCTGTCGCTGTTGCGCCTCGTCCTGCTCTCGGCGGCGCGCTTGTTCCACCTTGCTGTTCTGCTGTGAAACAGTGATCTCCTTCTCTTGCTCAGCCGTCTGCATGCGGTATTGCAAAGTTCCAATCTCGGCTTTTAGCGCCTCGATCTCCTTCCTGTACTTTTCATATTCGTCGGCATCAGGGGGCGCCATGTTCTCCTTACAACTGTCGCGAGACCCCGGGCGGACAGATTCGGCGGTGTGGTCCTGGCGAGAAGCAGGTCGTGAGCCACCGGTCTCGGCGCCGGTGAAGAGGTTGTACGTCGGTTGCGTCGCGCGGAACGAGCCAATCTGAAGGAGCAGTGTGGTTAGGATCGATGAAACGAGTGTTCGGAAAGCTGCGGTTGTTGTTTTTGGGCTTTGTTGACTTACCCTGGACTCGCGAAGAGACGTCTGAGGCCGGCTGATGGCAGAAGTACTCGACCGGAACCTGTTGGAGGTGGAGTTTTGACGGCTTCTAGAGGTTTCGCGCCCCTGCGACGTGTGAGATCGCATTTCGAACGGTATTGCAGGCGCGCGTCGTTGATGTCAAGAGTCGCGATCTGGAGATCGTTGGGTTGGTCCATCACCACGGTAGCTGGGCGGGTGGTGTCACGTGATATTTTCTGCGATCCATGTAGGGTAGGGGTCTTGGGAGGGAAACAAGTTGATTGATTTGTTCTGGGATATTTTGGAGAAATTTTTCACTAACAAAAGTGGAAGGGAATACGTTTATTGCTAGATAGACATGATATCCTGGGTGCTTGGGATGTAGTGTGTGCATTGACACGAGCTCTGTTCGTGGCAGCAGAGCAATGCGAGGAGTTACTTCAAGCGATGCTTCAGCGTGCAAGTCATGGCCGTCGGACGCATTTCACGACATTGCTCTTAATGTACTCCAGTACTTCGTAGAAACTAAAATAAAAACAAACACTGATATTGGTACCTGAGCGAGCATCCGCCAAAACGTGGCAGATCCAGGTACCTTGCCTTAATGACATCTTCTGCCCTGCCAAGGTTCAATTCTCCGGTGACGTAGCATCCCGCTTCAGCGATTGTCGGCGGATGAATGCGGGAGGGACCTGACCCTAGCCGCCCCACAGCTGATCATCCACGTGATTGGTCACTCGCACCGCACCAAGGCCTCGGGCCCACTCGGCATTGGACTTTGCTTCATCAATTCCTCCACCAAAGACGAAGCTGTTCCCAACAACAAGCAGCTGCTGCGAGCATATCGATGACGGATTACGGATCCGTTTGCCGAAACTAACACCCGCAAACCCCGTTTCTTTTCAACTGCTTCCTCAACCGACGCCCTCTTCTGCGATTGACGCTTGTACGGACTATGCGATTGGGTAGTTTCACTGCAGCTTGAGCTGCCCGCCCTTCCCACGCTTCTCTCGATTGTTCCCTTCATTCTACAAGTTGCTCGTTAGACCACCCGCCTTCGAAATGGAATACCTGTGCTTGAGGGTAAGGCGCCGAAACCTCACCACATCTCTCGATGTCTTGCTCTGACCTCTCTCATAGTCCTCCGCGACCTCCGCAACTTCCGTGTCCCGAGCCATCGCCCTCCGCAACGTCTCCACCACTCGCCTCCTCCCACCTTGCCTTCGACAGACGTACCCCCTCAAAAATCGAGCACCCTTATCTTCAAGATGGTCATCCGCCTCCAGAACACAAGGCAAAAACGCATCCTCCAGCAGTGGAAGCGATGGCTCCAGCTCTTCTTCAACCACCCAGTCTTCCGCTGAGCAGAGCGCATCTCCAACGTACAGCAGCGTGTCCTCGGGCCCCAAGATCAATCTGTTCGACGGTGACTGGGAAGATACCACGGATACTTCAATACACTCCTTCCAAGACTTGCCCCATCGGCTCTTCGGCGCAAACCAGCACATGATCATCAACAACGAGGTCAAGGAAGCCCTGCGCCTGATGTTGCGCCAGTTTAACGCACCCATCGTCTACGCCTTTGCGTATGGGTCTGGCGTCTTTCCCCAGGAGTCCTCAAAAGGCAGCGTCTCCGACGCTCAGTTCCGCGCTGTCCACCCTCACCCGCCTGAGGCCTTGGTGAAGGCTCAGAAGGGATCGCCTAAGATGCTTGACTTCATCTTTGGCGTCACCCATACCGAGCACTGGCACTCCATCAACATGAAGCAGCATCGAGACCACTACTCTAGCGTCGCCTCTCTGGGCTCCGGATTTGTCTCACGTGTCCAAAGCTGGGGTGCTGGAGTCTACTTCAACCCGTACATCGAGATGAACGGCATGCTGATCAAGTACGGTGTGACTAGCATTGACAACCTTGTCGACGACCTGTCCTCGTGGGATAGCCTCTATCTGGCTGGTCGTCTTCAGAAGCCCGTCAAGATCCTCAGAGACCACCCCCGTGTTCGGCTGGCGAACCAGTATAACCTGATCGCCGCTGTCCGGACTGCCCTGCTTCTCCTCCCTCCCGACTTCACCGAGGCGGAGCTCTACAGCACCATCGCCGGGCTCAGCTACCTCGGTGACCCTCGGATGTCGCTCCCCACGGAGAACAAGAGCAAGGTTAACAACATTGTCGACAACAACATCATCCACTTCCGTCGCCTGTACGCGCCTCTTGTCAAGACGTTGCCCAACATCGACTTCGCTGGCTCATGCCGACTAGACGACCAGGATTGGATCCTGAACCCTGAGGCGAATAACAAACTCCATCAGGATATGGACCCCATCAGGCGTGGGAATATGGTACGGCGCCTACCAAAGATGTTCCGTTCGCGACTGTACTTCCAGTATCGGAAGAAGTTTTCCATGCCAAAGGAGGAATTCAACAAACTCATGACCTCGTCTTCCGACGACGAGACCACTTCCATCTCGCGACGACAAGGCGGTGACTTTGAGAAACGCATCGCAACAGGCGATACCAAAGAGCTGCAGGATACGGTCCGCAGGGTCATCAAGCAGACCGTCACTTGGCCCAGCACAACCCAGAGTCTAAAAGGCGTGTTGATGGGCGGCTTTGCCCGCACAGCCCGCTACCTCGGCGAGAAGATTTCCAAATGGGAAAAGGGCCAAAAGCAGGCCCAAAACACTGCCAAGGACGGGTCAAATGAGAAATCGGAGTAACATGAGAAATATACCATTTCCCAACGCTCTCTCCCCTGTCCTGTTTATTCGCCCACTCAACCCCACCGAGGCCTCGTTTGTGTACCAACACCACGACTCTCCGTCTCGCAGGCGATACAGAGCTCCTATGAGCACACTGCCCCATTTGTAACCTCTCTGTACTATGCGTGGCCGAAGGAGCCGCGGGCATGAAAATGCCTAGAAAAAGGTGGATGTAGCGTTTGGCTGAAAGCGTTGTATACATAGAGGAGCATTGAGCTAGGATATAGCGACACGAAACAAATGAACATCAACAATCATGATTCCAGTAATTATTATGCACCAGGCCCAGAAGTGACATTCTCTAAATCCAGTCAAGTCAACAGTATATCCACATTTAGTTTTACTAACACCAACAATGCCCGAGATATCGACAGGTTTCTTTAGTCGTACAGACTACATACACTTTCCACTCGCCGCCAACCAGCCCTCAGGCATGACACCAGGAAACAGAAGACAAAAAAAAAAAAATTTAAAGAAAAAATTAGCAACCAAACTGCAAGACAGGATTATCCTCCAACGTCACGCTCGCTATTCAATGCGCTTCCCCCGTTGGATAGTCGGGGCAGTCCGCTATCCACAAACGTCACGTCGCTTTGGCCCTGTTGGCCACAGTCCCTTCGTTTTATGTGCTTTAAATATAGTATGGTGGTTCCATCGTGTCGTCGTCAGATGAATGCAGCCTCCCTCACCTGCCCTCGTATTTTCCACCCACAAGGGTCCGGATGACGGGCACATCTACCCACTGAGCTTCTTGGCTCAGGGTGGTTATGCTGTCGTCAGCGAAAGGATCGTCTTCTGACAGCTCCTTGACCTTGCCCTTTCCTTCGTCAAGCCTGGAGATGGAGATGCCGCTCCCCACGGACTCTTCTTCAGAGACGGTGTGTTCCCATCTGACCTCAACATGGCCCGGGTTGGGCGTTACGCCATCAGCACCAATGATGCGGCACACAATCTTTTGTGTGACGTTGGTGAGCGTGACGTCTCCCACACGCCAGTAAACCAGGTGCTTTTCCTTCAAGTGAATTCCGCTGGGCTTTGTCTGAGCGCCACTCGCACGGCCATCGTAAGTAGCCACAAAGACGACATTGTGGAGGGCAACGGGGGCAGTGAAGTTGGAGGCTGGGTTAAGCTGATACTGAATCAACAACCCAAGCTTGTCACCTTGCGGCTTCCACGCGAGCTTCACTAGGAGAGGAGCGTGTTGGCCGAGGGATGGGATTTCTGATTCCTCAGCAAGCAGTCGGTAGGAGAAAGCGGTTGCGGTTTTGCTGAGGTGCGAAACATCCAAGGAGAACTCATCTTGTTGATCAGGGGATGAGTTTTGGACGAAAATGCGGTTTGGTCCAACGCGCTCGAGCGCGTCGAAGTTGTTGATGCGTATTGTCTCATGCTCTGCGTATGGTTAGTGAGGTACAACAACGACAGGACAAAAAACTTACCCTTCACGTCACCCGTCTCGCTGGGGTTGTTGACAAAGGCAACTTCGCCTGAAACGGAGGCAGATTTCAGGACTCCATCTTCGAAAACAGCCGACACAGTCTCAATGATGGACGAGTTCAGACCAGGGCCGGTCATGTCAGGGTGCTTGGGGTGTACGAGGCTCCCCAACGAGTTCCCTGACCTAACCGATTGAGTATCTGAAGTCGCAGCAACACTGGCTTCAGATGCTAGTGCAGCAACCGCACTGGACTTGGAAAGCGAGGCAGGTAAAGATGGAGACAGTGGCAATCCTCCGAGGCTCGACTCAGTGGTGTTCTCGGGCAAAGCTGGTGGCGGGACATAGACGGTCTGGCGAATGTCGCGGCGGCCTCTGACGGTGCCAGATCGACGAGTGGCAGGGCCGGCCTTGAGGGTGTTGAACACGCTGGACATGGCAGCTTGCTTCGCCTGGGGATCCTCCTCCTCGACGGGGGTCTGCGAGATGTTGAGCTTGAAGCCTTGATCGGCCTCGTCGCCAGCTGCCTCCTTCTGGGCTTCGGAGATGGGATCGTTCATGGGCGGAGGAATGGTGAAGCCTTCCGCGTCCTTGGTCGCAGACGCTGGCGGTTGGTTTTCGTGCGAATGAGATGGGGGCGGGCCCGGAGGAGGTGGAACATCGGCCAAATCTTTGTCGTGAGTACCGTTGACTGTACTAGCTGTGGATGCAATGCCGGCCATCTCGATGGGAGCATCATGGAGCGTTACGCCGTTCGTGTTCTCGTGCGAAGCTGCCGAATTGGGTGGGAACGAGTCTGTCTCAGCTGATCTGGGGTCGGGAGTTTCGGCCAGAGACGACAAGCGGCTGTGGTCTTGGTGAAGGTTGGTCGCTGACGATCTGGGGGACACACCCCGGCCCTGTTGACTGTGGCTGGTGCCCAATCTTCCAAAGGTGGGAGCCTTCTGGGGAGACAACTGACCGAAGCCAGCGTGCATGCTTTGACGCCGGCGGCCGCCGAACATGGTCCCAAGGCGTCTCAACTTGGATTCTTCACGGAGTTAGCGACTTTGCTTCCGAGGGGGAATAGGGGGCACAAACCTGGCTTCACCTCGGTTGGGACAGAGTTGTGCTCGCTGACAGCATCGTCATCTGCATGGCCTTGGACACTTGGAGACTGGATGCTAGGAGACTGGATGCTGGGAGCTTGGGTGCTGGGAGCCTGGGTGCTGGGAGCCTGGATGCTGGGAGGTATATTGGTGCTGCCTCCCGTGCTTGGGGGGGCCGGCGCAGTACTCGTAGTGCCCGTGATGGAAGACTGCCTTGTTGAGGTTCTTGTAGGCAACTTCGCCTTTCCAGCAGTAGCCTTGTGGACGAAGCTGTGGACTTCCTTGTCCGTATCGATTTCGAGCATCAAAGCGAGGGTCTCAACGGCGTGGTCCTGGCTGCGCTGGGCCTGGTCGGACTCGTGAGACTGGTACTGAGTCAGGATATCTCGGAGGCTGTTAACTCGCGACTCATCCAGAGCCTGCAGGGACTCGAAGATGAAAGGCGCCTGGGCCTCCCATTGCTGGGAAGCGGCCTCGAGCTTGGATGCAGCGGCATCGACCTTTTGGGTGTTGGCGCGACCGCCCCTCCTGCTCAGCTTGTCGGACCGCTCCTGGGCATCCTCGAGATCCCTGGCCATGGTGGCCAGGTTGGAGGCCATGGTGTTCATGTTCTGGGCATCGGGGCGGTGGTGGAAGTTACGGAGCGGGTGCTCAAGGTCCTTTTCGATGCGCTCGCCGAGGAGGTGGTGGGAATGGGCGATGGCCTCGACGGAGTCAACGACTCGATTCCATGGGGCCTGGAAGACGCTGTGGGTTTGTCAGTATTGGTAGAGTGCGGCGGGCGACGATTGTTGGAGTTGCTTGGGAAGCTTACCTTAGCTCCGTTTGCGCATTGGGCACCTTGAACTGAGCCAGCTTGCGCAGGCCCTGAACGTATTGCTCCTCGACGCGACGACGCTCCTAGAGATGATGGTTTAGCTGTTGGGCTCTCTGGTAGCTGGGGGACGGTGCCTCGAGGTCGGATGCATGCTGGCAGCGCCGTGGCACGGGCGGGTCCCGTCCCGAGGTTCCGTGGTCGTACCTGGAGCCAATCCGCAATTTCGGCATTGATGCGGTTGATGCGCTTTACTCGGTCGGCGAGGATATGGGCGGCCTGGGTGGGATGGAGGTGTGCCTGTAGAGTTGCGCAACGCCGGTCAGTTTGGGATTGGGATTGGCGCAGAACATGGAGGCGAGGTGGGCTCGCGGTTCTGGCGGTCGAGGCGGTGCGGGACTTGGGGATGGCCTCACCAGCATGGCGGGATACTCGGTCCTGGCCATGTCCTCCATGATGAACTCCGGGATGGATGGACGGCGCAGGGAGAGCGGAATCGGGATAGGAGGAGTATCGGCGTCGGAGGTGGAGCGGCGGAGGCGGAAGCGGAGGGCGGAGGGCGGTCGGAGGCGGCGGACTGACTATTCGGAGGTCAAGGGAGACGAGGTCGAGCGCATGGCGATGGCGATGGGCGATGTCGGTGGCGTCGTGTCGTCGTCGGTAGGGGAACAAGGAGCGCTGGGAGGGCACCAGAGACAGTCCCTCGTCGGAGGACTAGGAATGAAGGGGATAAGACAAGCTGGATAGGTAGGTGGCTTGGGTTGGTTCGCAGTCTAGAGCCAGAGACAAATACAAGAATAGACCATGATGTGGATGTGAATGCCAACTAATGGGCCGTTCGGGACGGGAAAGGGAAACTTGCTTGGAAAGGCTGGGCTGGGGCTGGCGGGCTGGGGCTTGTTTGGGCCGAGCGACGGGAAGCTTGGGGGGTTTGTTTGGGGGAGGAGGGAAGGCAGGAAGGAAGGAAGCGGAGCCTGTGGAACCCCCGCGGATTGGCTGGCCGCGTCGCCGGGCGGTGGAAGTGGCGGAAGTGGTTGGGTCGCACCTGCTGCATTTGTACGAGGATCTTTGAGCTTCGACGAAGCAAGAGCAAACGTATCCAATGACTGTGACTTCCTTCCTCTCGTCTATTTTTTTTGCCTCTCTTTTACTTACAGCAGCCAGTTCGCCCAAGTTGTTCTGTCTGCCGGGTTCCAACCTCTTCAGCCACAACTCCAACGCACCCATGGGCAACAAGCCCTGCAACCTCGGCTCGTTCCACGTGCCCAGCAGCTTACATCAGCCACAACCGCAGCCACAGCAGTGGTAATGAGCTTCGGGAGTAACTGTTAGCGCATGAATACGAGCATCGGGACTACCTGCGGGAGAACATGAGAGAACTGCTTATACGGGATTTGAATCGATGCACAACATCTACGGTACACACTCTACTTCAACTGGAAGTTGACAGGCCGAAACATTGCGGAGAATATGCTTTCGTAGTTTCAAGCATTGAAACACAGAGCCAATGTCCTTGACCTCCCACGCAGGAAGCGGCTAGTCCTGAATTGAAGTTCCTACCGACTGGAAGGTTGCCACTCCAGTTATGCAAAATAGCCTCGTTTATGCATAAATCCTGCTATGAAAACGATTTCCGTAGCATTCCCGTCGCATGTTCTGTGTGATCCCACAGCTCTCAGCTTGGGCATCTTCCGCGGCAATTGCCAGGCTAGTGGTGTGATTGCCATGTCCTTCGACCCGGATGCGAGTGCTTTGTTAAGGCAATTGGCGTAGGAAACTCTCAATTGAGCACGAGCCGGAGCCCCGGTGGCTCATATATTGAAGGAGGTCTGGAAGAGTTTCGCAGGGCAGTGGCTGGCTCCAAAAACAATTCTGGACAGGTCGGGGCTCAGGCGCTGCGACGAATGGCTTCGAGACGCTGTGGAACTCTGCGTTCGACTCTCTGTATACCCATGGTGAGATTCCACAGAGAACCTGCCTAAGTTACTCACATTTGTCCCACTGTCAATCGTGCGTCCAACTGCACCGCTATCGCTCGAAATGAACACTATCGACCCAAGGTAGGCTCTTGAATGAGCTGGGACCAAAGTCGCGAAAGTATCATCGCCGGATAAAAACCAGTGACCACTTCCGCCTGGGGAAGCTGTGACTCCTCATGTGAACCATTGCTAAACTGTTTACTTGGCTCTGTGAACCGAAGGATACTCGTGGTACTCCAATTCCACCCAGTCTGTAAATATTTAACTCGAATGATGAGATCCTGGAGTGTAAAGTTCAGACGAATGCATGCGAGGCCTTCTCGTCATAAACCTTTGTGTTGTATGCTGCATGGACTCTCTGGCTTGGGGTTGGTCCCTCTGGTCCCGGAGCCACAACCCCCGTGGCCAACGGCACCGCATTGGGCGTCGAAGCTGCGTGATCACGGGCCAATCGAAGATGCCGTGAGTACTTGGGATATTAGCAGCATCTGTAAGGAAGACGGAAATAGAGTGCTTGAATGGGGCAGGCGGGAGAAATTCCCGGACATTTTTGTTGTTCTGGCACGAAGTAGAATGACCGACACTGGCTTCAACAACATGCATTGATGCTATCATTAACTACATGATGGTAGAATACGCTCGAGACATTCCCGACTTATGAAATGGGACCCAATGGTGCGAAACGATAGAGTGTAGGATAGTTGCATAACGAAGCAGGGTTTCCATCCGTGACTGTACTACTCAACTGGCGTCCTTGGGTAAAAGAACTCATCAACCAGCCGCAATGCATCTTGAACATGGTTCTGTCAATTAATTAGTATAAAAAACCAGGAATCCATCACCCAAATTGGCTTCTCATTGCACACTCTCACGCCCGGGCAAAAATAAACCCCTTACCTGGATCGACTCAACCGTTTGCCCACCCACGTGCGGCAGCAAGCTCACATTCTCAAACTCCAACAATCTCGGGTGCACTTCCGGCCTGTGTCGTTGTTCTGTTAGCCATCCACCGGCAATGCTGCTCTGGAGTAGGGTGTTGAAGCAACACGCCGACTTACTCGTTCTCGTAAACGTCCAATCCCGCACCACCCACGATTTCCTCCTCTAGTCCCTTCACCAATGCCTCCTCATCTATGCACTTTCCCCTCGCAACGTTGATGATCCTCACTCCCCTCTTCAGGCTTTGTATCCTCTTCCAGTCGAGAATGTGGTGCGTTTCCGGCGTGTATGGACAACACAGTACCACGCAGTCCATCCCACTCACCATCTCGTCCAAGTCACCATGTACAAAAACACCATCTCCATTGAGGCTGCTCCCAGGGCCGTGACTCCTATTCAAGCAATGTACCTCCATACCAAGCGCGGAGAGCAACTCACCCACTCGTTTCCCGATCCTGCCGTAGCCGACAATACCGACAGATTTACCCGCTGGATCACGGCTCTCCCAGGCCTTCCCCATCGCCTCGAAGAACTTGGATTTATTCTGCGCCCGTGCCGATATCTCAGCGTTCGAGAAGTTGCGGTACGCTCCGATGGTGAGATAGAGAGCCGCGGTGGCAGTTGTGTTGGTCCCGCCGCCCGACCCTAGGATCGTAATACCCCGAGCCGACAGCGCTTCCACGGGCTGAGAGTCTAGTCCGTGGGCGTTGTTAATCAAGAGTTTGAGATTACGAGGTAGACTAGGAACGGTAGAAAGCGAGTGTGCCCAGTCATGTTGGAGGTTGGTGCTCTTGAAGCTCCCAAGACGGAGGATTGCTGAGACGGCGTGAATTGGTGACAATGAAGACTGGATATCTGAAAGAAACCACTCCGTTGAAGCTGGTTTGTAGTGTAGGATTTCGAATCGTGTCGCGAGGTCTTTTAATACAGAGTTCAAAGAGGAAGGGATGGGACCGACGAGGGCGATGGCGGGGAGTGGTGATGCAACCGTGGGGGTTTCCATTGGGACGGTTTGTTGCTAGCCAGGACTTCTTTAGACAGAGTATACCCTGCAACTAACTGCAAAGATGAGTTTAAAAATTGATATCGGGATTCTGTACAGTTATAGACTTGGACGCTCATGGCATAAAGTAGAACGACGCAGGCATAATAACGCCACTCCGGTGCTCCACTAGCCGTAAGGACTTGCTCTTTTTGGACCACCAACGAGCTGGGCTGTTATGTGTGTCTCTAAGTAGTAAGGAGGAGAGATCCTTTAGCGTATATTTGAAGTTCACCCTAGCTGGGACAACTTTGGTGTCGGTCACTAACTGCGGCATACATCGACAGCGGGTTATCAATCGAGCCATCAATCGAGCCATCGCCACTAACACGCTTTCATAGTCCAAGAAGAAGGATGTAGTACATGATGTTAAAACTGGGGGCTTAGGAAACACGGCCATTCAAAACAGTAGGCCCCTTATCCTTCTTCCTTGTTCGTTTGATCCTACGTTGGATTGCTCAGTGTCTGATTACGATAGCATCCTCTCTTCCATCTTGAGCACCTCTTCCTCTCCTCACGTACCCTAGATCTAATAGCTCTCCCCATTCATCCACTTCTGGATCAAATACAGAGACATCTCCGGTTCATCCAACGGCACCATATGTCCCGCCGCATCAACCGTCACAAACCCAAGCCTCGCCTTGCCATCCCCACCCCTGACTGCCGCCGTAACCTCCTTCATCGTCCCAGCCACCACCGTCTCCCCATCCTTGGGACTCTCCCACTCGCGCATGTCCCTTGCGACAAACTCCGCCTGCCCCCTCCAGCTCAGCCGCTCCATCCACCGCAGGTTGCCGGCCGTGTTGCAAGCGAGGTCCAGGTTGCCGTTGTAGATCAGCACGTCCACGCCGCCCTCCTCCAGCACATACTTGACCTCGCGCGCCGTGTTGACGTACATGTCCGCGCCCGCCAGGAACGCCTTGCTGATGTCGAAGCTCATGATGGAGAAGTTGGTCACGGCGGCGGGAGGCTCGATCATGGACCACACGGCTGGCGTGTTCATGTAGTCCTGGATACCGATGACGCCCAGGTAGCAGAACTCGTCCACCTCGCACGTCCGCGTGACGTCGAAGGGATCGCGGCCGCCGGCGCCAGCCTCGCTGTCGTATAAGTTTCGGATCTGCGTCATGCAGAACGAATCCGCCGCTTGGCAGATGAGCGGGTCAGGATAGTCGTAGCACGCTTTGTGGACGTACATGCATCGCGGAAGCGCCTCGGCAATGGCGCTGCATCGCGTCTCGTTGAAGACGGGCGCCTTCTGTCCGGGGAGGACCTTGCAGAGCGTCTCGTAGTATCCCCACGTTGTGTCCATGGGCGAGACGAAGCCGTCGCCGATCATAATGGTCTTGAGCGGGATGATGAACTCCGGGGCAACCCGTTGGGTGTTGTAGCGGACGATCTCGGCGGCGACGGTGGGGACGTAATGGCCTCCGTAGGACTCCCCGCTGATGTGGAAAGGAATCTCCTTCAAGGACGGGAACACGTCGTAGAAGATCTGGAGGAAGACGTACATGTCCGACGCGGCGATGAAGGAGTCATCCGGTAGATCGGCCGAAGAGTCGACGTAGGAGAAGCCAGTTCCGGCAGGTTGATCGATGAAGATCATGGATGCGTTCTTGGTCCAGGAGTAAGGGTTTCGGTGAGTGGCCTTGCCGTCATTGTCGATGAGACAGGGACCCAGTTCAAACATCATACCTGCATCTCGTTAATATGTGCACCATAGTGAGTCGCAGGAGGTAAGTTCTCACCGATTAGGCCACTGCAGCCCGGCCCGCCAGTCATCCACAGATTGAGAGGATCATTCTGAGGATCGTTTAAGCTCTCAACATACCCTTGACGCCATCAAGTCAGATATTGCATTCTAAGCGTGAATCGGATGGCCTTGTCACTCACAAAAGAATAAGTGCTTCCCATCGACGTCTAGCCACCCTGTGTACTGCTTCGATCCTGCATTGCACAGTTCATCCGTCTGCTCTTTAACGCGAATGGAATGCTCGGGGTAGGATGGCAGGGAAAACGTCTGGTAGCCCCCAAGTCTTCCTTGCGGGAGAGTATCCCCTTCTTGGAGAGGTCGCTGTAGGATCGAGGCCGATGCCAATGAGACCGACAGGGCGACAAGGCCAAGTATGCGCGAAAGACAAGCCATTCGTTTTGTTGTCAGCGTCTTCTTGCAGCACTTCCAAGGTGTTTTCTTGCTTTCTGCTGTGTGAACAGTAGCTTCAGTATTGTTATACTGGAGACTTGAGAACCGTAGAGCATGCACGACTGGTCGTCCTGCAGGCTGAAAATATCCGAAAGGGAACGCTTATCAAGTAACACCGCCGGATTAAGATCGTATTGCGTTTATGAATCAAATTCGCCTTCATCTAACCCAACAAGTGGGGGACGTGAGGGCCGCCGCCCGTACTGGGTTTCCTAAATAGGAAATTCTCTACGAGGCCTCATCTAAAGTTAGGTCAAGTTAGTTAGGACGCATTCAACCATTAGATTCACTCTTTTGGCACTGTTATATCACACCATTATTGGACCGGTCATCTACAGTAATCCTGATGAGGGATGCCTGAAATGAAAGTAGGCTTCGTAGATTACTGCGGGTCGCTGACGCCTGATTTAGACCTGGACAGAAATGGCATTCGCTGCACACCTAGACCACTTATGTTGATAGCTGATATGGGATCCCAGGTCGAATCATACCTTGATTAGAGGTCTGCCCTTCAAAAACCCGTTCTCTTCTGGTTGTGCTCCTCTTCGTTTGGATATATTCAGTCTCTATCTACTGCTCCCTCAGACCCCACTCTCATCGAGAACCGCACGGAAACGTCTACACGAAAATTTCTCGAACAAGACACCGCTGACGATGACACATTAATTGACCATGATTCTTCTCGTCCTCAGTCAACGTAGACTGGGCGGAGACGAGTCGTGGGAGAGACGCCTTGTGACTTTGGGTCTAACGTGACTTCTCAGCGCGCTACGTCGTCTAGTCAGTCTGACAAGATCGACTGCGGGGTGTTGATTTCGAAGTCTCCCTCTGACTCCCTTCGTCAACATCTCCGGGACGATGGCTCATCCCCGCCCCAGTTCCTGCAATCCTGGGCTCCTACGTCATACTCGATATCTAACAAAATGCGCCTCTTGAACTCCACTAGCTTCGAAGTCGCCGAGTGCGTCGGAGACGAAATCCCACCGTACGCCATCCTATCGCACACTTGGGACGTCGAGGAGGTTACTCTGGGCGATATCCTGCGGCAGGACTACCGGCACTTGAAAGGCTTTGTGAAAGTAAAAGGCTGCTGCGCCCAGGCGACGCAAGATGCTCTGGAATGGGTGTGGATCGACACTTGCTGCATCGACAAGTCATCGAGCGCTGAGATGTCTGAGGCCATTAATTCCATGTATCAGTGGTATTACGCTGCCGACGTCTGCTATGTCTATCTATGTGATGTCCCCCCTCTTGATCCGTTCTTGGATAAGCACATGCTGCAGAGCGCTCGATGGTTCACTCGGGGATGGTGTCTGCAGGAGCTGATTGCGCCACGCGAGGTGGAGTTCTACGCTGCCAACTGGACGGAACTGGGCACAAAATGCAGCCTGCAGAAGGCCATATCCGACATCACGTCCATTCCGGCTGCTGTCCTTCTCCAGGACAAACAGCTTGGGCATTATCCTGTCGCTCAACGAATGTCGTGGGCATCGAAGCGGAACACGACGAGGGAGGAAGACGCGGCGTATTGCCTCCTCGGCATCTTCGATGTCAACATGCCTCTGATGTACGGAGAAGGAAGAAGAGCATTCATCCGACTGCAAGAAGAGATTATGAGGCGAGAAGTAGACTACAGCATCTTTCTCTGGCGATCAAGCAGTCTTCAAGACACAACGGGTCTTCTCTGCGATTCCCCTCACTGCTTCCCAACGGAAGGGGTGCCCATACGATCTGGCGGCTCTTGCAAGTACTCTGACATCGTGGCCTCGAAAGCCTCCGTTGGCAATAGGCCTGGAACTACGAGACCCCCGGAGGTGACGCCGCAGGGTCTTCAAATGACGCTTCATACCAAGCGGAGGGAGGACGGCTCCCGACTGGCTTGGACCTACTTGACACACAACGGCGGCTTAGTGTGCATCGTGTTGGGTCCGCGACAGGCTGATTATAAATACTATAGAGCCAGGGTGGGATACGTCGAGATAGTTGGCAACGAGGGAGAACTGGGGAGCTTCGAAGCAGAGTACATGTGCATGGGCGTCTTTACGGATCTCTCTGTGCCTGGGATCCCAGCGCAAACACTGGACTTTAAGCTGTGGTTGAAGTCGACGACAGACGAGAAGCTCTCGATCCTGGAGATCTACCCGGAGTGCAACCTGCAACCTCGCCATGACGGCTCATACGGGACAGAACTCAACCTCGCAGCGTGCCCAGAATTCTTCCTCATGGTATTCGGCGCAGAACACAACTCGTCGACGCACCGCTTCATGGTAGCATTCTGCCTCTTCCACCGCCCCTGGTCATGCAAGATCCTCGCCTTCGCGCCCGGCGTGCCACTTGCGGACGTAGCAGAGGATGTGTGGAAGCTGGGGCCCGGCGAGGAGGAGGGAGACAGGGCGATCTCACGGTTGCCCAGCGGGACGTACGTGACGGTTGCGTCGAAGCGGAGGTCGAGGAGCAGCCGGTCTTTCTTGCATGTGTCGTTGATTGCAGCGAGTTTGGCGACGGATACGGAATTGGGCGGGTGGATGGCGGATGAGGGAGGCGGTTCTTATATAATTGAAGGATGAAGTTGTAGGGCTATTGCTTGAGACGCGGGGAAAGGAAGCGGAGCTGGAGGAATGGGTTTGGATTGGCTGGTCACGGAAGAAGCAATTGAGGCCTAGAATAAGAGAGAAGACCTGGTACTTGATTGGGATTTAAAATTCCTCTTATTAGATAACCTAATGTGATATAAAAAGAAAGAAAGAAGAAGATATGATCTGGGCATGTCCAACGATGAACTCATATGGTGTCAACACACTCACTACCTGCAACTCGGCAGACCAAAACCCCGCCATACCAGACCACGCACCAAAACGAAAACCATCCATCCACCATCACCACCACCACCTCACACCGTCCCTCCCGCCTCACTCCCACCATGGCCTCCCCACCCCCCGCCTGGAAGACCTCCCTCTCCGCATCAGACCGCTACGAAACCATCCGGAAAATGTACGTCGAGCCGTTCTCCCCTCCGCGGTGCTCCCCCCGCTCACGTCCGCAGACAGCTCTCCCTGGGCACGGCGGGCATGAGCGATGCCATCGCCATTGAGCAGGCTGCCTTCCAGGTCTCATCTACAGAGGTGCGTCGCGCTGTGTGTTTCCCCCAGTGTGTTCTCCGCGCGCTGACTTGTGGGGTGTGGTAGGAGGAGTATCGTCTTGCCTGCCAGCCAACCGCCACGCCGCCGGTCCAGGACTTAGACGATGGTCTTCTGGGAGACGCAGCGGGACTGGGTGTCCGTATAGGATCATACACGAACTGCGTCCCCGTTGCTGAGGGCGTCACCTCTCAGGTCTACCGGTCTGGCGACAAGGCCCTCAAAGTCATCGTGGCCTACCACAACATCGAGCCGCACAACCCTCAACGCGAGGCCAAGATCCTCAAGACCCTTCGGGAGCCCTGTGTCCCTTTAGTCGAGGTCTTCCGCGACCAGGAGCAGCAATTCGTCCTTGTATTCCCCTTCATGCCCTTCACCCTGGCCGACCTGCTCGACAAAGGACCTCTCGCCCTGTCCTCCGTCCGCACCATCTTCACCGACGCCCTCCGCGCACTGCGAGACATCCACGCCCAGGGCATCATTCACCGCGACATCAAGCCGTCGGCGATCCTCCTCGCCTCCCCCACCGGCCCGGCCTACCTCTCCGACTTCGGCACCGCGTGGCACCCGGAGCTCTCGGCGCACGCGGAGCCGCCCGACGCCAAGATCCTGGACATCGGCACGGGCGCCTACCGCGCGCCGGAGACGCTCTTCGGCGACGCGGCCTACGGCCCGCCCGTGGACATGTGGAGCCTGGGCGTCATGCTCTCCGAGGCCGTCCGGGACCCGCCCGCGCCCATCTTCGAGTCGCGCCCGGCCCACGAGGACGGCAGCCAGCTGGGCCTCATCCTCAGCATCTTCAAGACGCTGGGCACGCCGACGCCCGAGACCTGGCCCGAGGCGAAGGCCCTGAAGGTTGCGCCCTTTGAGCTCTGGACCGTCTTCCCGCCCCGTCCGTGGGACGTTGTTCTTCCTGACGTGGACCCGGACTTCAGGCAGCTTATCGCGGCCCTTGTGCGGTACGACGGCCAGCGAGCCACGGCCGAGCAGGTTTGTCTCCCTCCCCCGTTGACCTGAAAGAATGGAACTGACAGAGAGTAGGCTTTGGAGCACAAGTGTCTCAGGACTGGCCGCTGAGCATGATTTCGCGAGGGCTTGACAAAGGCGATCCTGGTCCAGCTCAAACCCATTGCTTACTTAGCTTCTGTTATATATCACTCTGGCTTTTCACAATGACTAGATGGGGCGCCATTCCACCATATCTCGTTTCAACGCGTCAAGGAACTATCTCACCTGACCACATACATGACAACGAACGAAGCATATAAACACGCTGGTCTAGACCTCCCAGGATACTCAACCAGATCAACACGCCACCACATTCCGCACATCCATCAGCCACTACTCTATAGCACATCAACAACTCCCGAGCCAAATGACCATCGCTAGCAGGCGCCCCGATACCAACAAGCAACACGACAAACACAAGAACCGTAAGTTTCCCTGTCCTTTGCTAGCTGTCTCCCGGGTTGGTGTGACCAGAAGAACAGGAACACCATTGAAGCACCAGAAGGTATGGATAAAGGGGTCGTACACCATGACCGTGCGCTGTTCTTGGATGTTCTACTATTCAAGGGTGGCTGTATTCAGGAATGCGATCGGGGGAGTGCCGACGATTGCTACCGTGGAGATTGAAGCGCACAGATGGGTTACATACAAATCCAGCAAGTGGTATTGATGCATACGTCTGAAGCTAGGCGCATGGCCAGTCAAGGTTCAATAATCATCACATAGTGTCCATAAAGTCATTCCATCCAATCCCTTTTATGTTCATCAGCCCAGACATAACCACTGTACATACGTTCCACCGTGACACCGCATCCCGACCAGCCTTCGTTTCCTCATTCAGCCCTGTTCATCTAACCCTGCCTCCTCTTCGCAGCGTCCGAACCTAGATAATCAATCGGGTTTCTGCACAGCGGGCACGTGTTCTGGCTGCTGCTCTGGAACCACTTGTACAAACACGTTCGGTGGAACAGGTTCTTGCACGTCGAGCAGCGCTTGTCGGGCATGCGTTTGTCGGTCGAGATGATGCTGTAGCAGATGGCGCACTCGCTCTGTCCCTTGAGTGCTCCAATGATGTTACGCTTGAAGACCTGGAGCCCATCGATGATGTTGCCGTTGGAAAAGGTGATGACTCCCTGGGTCGTCATAATCCAGCTCTGCCACTTCTTCTCGCTCACGGCGACGCGGTGCAGGCTAGCGACGTTGACACCCTCGATGGGGTAGCTCGGGGGTATCTTGATGACGATGGCCGCTTGGCTTTCGTCGATGTCGTAACCTGCCGTTACTTCCCTCGCCGCCTTCGCAACTTTGATGATCAGTTCTTGCTCGTCCACGCCGGGCGGTTCCTGTCCATCTGCCCACGCCTGGACCTCATCGAGCGTATCGGAGATTGTCAGAGGGGAGAAGTACTTGGTTGTCCACGACTCGACGGCGATCCTGGTCTGCTTTGATCGGCAGTCGATATACCACGCACGGAACAGGCCTGGAGTGAACTTGAGCGACAGGTAGAACAGGTGAACCAGCAACCACTGCATGTTCTTCTCTTCAGGCTCCGATTCCGCAAGTTTCACGTCGTAGTCGCTGATATGCTGGGAGGTAATGTTGGCCTTTTCCAGCCTCAGCGGGTGGGCAGCTGAGTGTCCAAGGACGTCAAACATAAAGTCCAGGAGTGGGCCAACTGTGTTGTCCATCTTGAGGTTTTCGGTGAAATCGTTCCGGATCTTAAAGGACGAAGTCGAGTACGCATCAAAGACGAGTTTCCAAGACAGAAGGTATGATCGGATGGGCGAAGGGAACTCGGCAAGCATCTCATCCGAGTATTTCTCCAAGGTTGGAGCATCTAACAAGAGCGAGAGGAGTTCATCAGGTAGGCGAGCATCTGGTGGGGTTAGCAAAGAAAAAGAAGAATAATGGATATACACACCTGTCTTGTCGAGCAGGACGTCAATTGATCTCTGCTCCTGCTGTGCAGGAATAGCCTTGTGGAGAAGGTTAAATGCAGCAGTCTGGATGTCCCGGGAGTCCGAAGCCACCAAGCCGAAGATGTCGCCCAAATCGGGAATGTGTCGAATTGGGATCTTCTCAACCTCGCGACAGAGCATAGCATCTACAATCTCCAGAGGCTGGGAGGTTGCGTCCCTTTGAAGTCGTAGCAGCTCGATCAAAGCTCGAGGCTTGGCGCTGGCATACTCCTTGATGGCATCGACAAGATCGTCATTGGGCTCCTGCAGTAACTCTAAAGTCTTGAATAGCCTCAATGATGAGTGGATGAATGGGAGCGCTTCGTCAAGCTTGTAGTCGTTGGCGCGGTTCCAGAGTGAGATATAAAACTCGATGGTCTTTTCCCAATACGACCCGTACACATCCTTCATACATGGTAGGAGATGAGTCAAGGAGCGACAGATCTCGGCACAAAGAGGCGCGCTTAGATCTTCAGGTTCGTCTAACCAAGACGTGATCTGTCGGACGGCGAAAACAATGCGGTTGTTAGCAACAGGCAACTCGCCAAGTCCGTAGATTTGAGCAGATGTTGACAGGAGAATGAGAGTCATGAGTGTCTTCTCTCCCTTGCGAGTTGCCCCAGCCACCTCGCTGATAACCCGGTTGCAGAAGGTGTTGGCTGGTTTTGAAGGTTGAAGAGTTTCACCAAACCCAGTCAGGAGTGCGGACGCCGGCAGGACTGTGAGAGGTGAAATCTTCAAAATGTCAGGCTTCAAAAGCGACTCCTCAAGATGAGATGATACACCATGTGTTTCCGTCAAGGATTGCACAAGCTCGCTCAAAGCCCTCGCACTGTACAGACCCCTTGGCGTCAATTCTTTTGAGTGTTCCATCAAGAGGTTGACGAGATCGTGAAGAACCGACGTTTCGTCCCAGGTCTTCAACTCAGAGGCCAGGGCACTCAAAACCCCACGCATTGACGAGACGAACCCTTCAGCCTGAGAACTGGCCTCAGAGTGCCCCACTGTCTTCCAAAGTCGGTTTTCCTCCATGCAAGTGATTTGATCGGAGACGAGCTGCACAGTCAAACATTGAAGATAGAGGAGCTCCACTTGGAACGGTTTCGGGAGTTGCGAGAGCGATAGCTTGGACTCTGAAAGTTGACAGACATATAGAGCCATTCTCATGGGAATGGATCTTCCCTTCCTGTCTCTTTGAACTCGGATCTGAGCAGCTTCAGGAGATCCGGCAGCGAGTGCAGCGGCACCGCCGAGGCTGTTGGTGATTGACAGCGAAGCGTTAACAGGTTGCTCTAAGAAAGGGGTGAGCTCTGTCATCCAGACATTGGTGCTAGGGAATAATTCCTCAAAGGGAGTCTCAGTTCCGGCAGCACCTTGTGCCTGTAAGACGAGCGTTTCGATGCTGTATGGGTTAGCGGATGCGATCAGGGGGATGAGGGATAGCATACTCTAGAGACTGTGGTCCCGCCCTCTCGAGGTTTGACTGGATGATACCAACAACAGGAAGCTTTCCATCGCTGTGGGTGTCGAGGAGGGAACGAATAGCTGTGGCCTTGGAGGAAACGGCAGAGTTGTCGATCTCGGAGAGGCTTAATAACTGAGCCACGAGCGCGGTATGGACTCTTTCATCATGTGAGAAGAGGTCGGGTCTACCTTTGGCGGCGACTTCTAGAGCCCTCAGTGTGGACTCTGTGTGCTGGTGCTCCTTTTCTAGAATATTAACGAGTTGCCGCAGGAGTTCTCGATATCCGTCGTCTGTAAGGCTCTGATAGGTTACTGCTACCTCAAGCACCTCCCAGGATCCCGCGTCACCTTTGACCAGACTGACAGACTGAGCGACGATGTGGTCCTGCACCTCCTTGTCGTTCTGTGCGAGAGTCGATCCAGTGTCCTGAGAGATGAGGGATGCAAGGGCAGAGTCACGAGCAGGCCCCGAAGGAAGCTCCAAAATAACCTTGATCCATGAAGCCCAGACTGTGGCAAGTTCCTCCGAAACAGCCCCGAGCAGATGGATACAAGAAAGCAAATACCGAGAAGACGGAGATGCCACCGCATTGGCTGCATTTTCTTCAGTGAGCGACAATAGAAATGTTGAGACCGTTTTCGCTGCGCCGCCAACAAATAAGCGAGGAGCAGTACTCAGCGCATACTCAAGAATCCGAGCGGCACCGTACGGTTTCAAGTTTCGGCTTTCAAGCAGGCTTATGCTTTGAGATATAACCACGCCCGAGGGTGCTGCTGTGTGGTCAGGAAGTTGCGCGACCTCGGTGATCTTGTCCTCGATCTGTCCCACGAGACTGAACCATCGTCGACCTTCTTCCGCAATCTTTTCTTGGGACTGATGGTACTCCCGGGAGACCTCGGGGAGAGAGCCCGAAATCTTGGCACAAAAGATAGTAGCCAGACGTTGCCACTCCTCGGCCGATGCCGAAACAACAGGGGGCGAGGCTTGGACGGTCGCGACGTAGGCCTCGACAAGGATGGATATAGCATTGGGACCTAGAGGAATGGCGGCGGTTTTCTCAGAGACGGAGAAGAGAAATTGTTCAATAAGAGGAAAGAGGTGCTCCTGAACAAATGGCAGTTGGTTGTCCGCAGGAAGGTCATTGAGTAAACGCTTCGCTGTATCGATGTAGCACTTCCATGCTAGCGAGGTGTTTGTCCGAGGCTCCTCTCGATTCGTAATACCAGACTTCAACGAACCCAATAGACGCGAAGCAACTTCGGGTGTCGTCTGATCGGCGGGCAAGATGGAAAGTAGCTGGTCAAGGTATCCCCAAAATTTAGGCGGACTGCCTTGCGATCCCTTGGCGATGAAGGCCTGAAGCCTAGAAAGCGGCGATTTTGAGTCACTGGGAGACTTGGAAGAGGACCAGACGTCGGGATACGTTTGTGTCATCTTTGTCAATGCACGAACATATTCGAGAGCAGAGCCCGCCTGGTTAGTCTTGAGACCGCCGGTGATGATGGCCTGTCTAACCTTGGGCGACTCGGCGTACGGCAACTTGCGATCGATGGAGGCGAAGAGCAGCTGGCAGGTCGTCTTCCTCACACTCGAGTCCTTGAAGGTTATGGTTTTCCAGACACTTTCCTCGGCAAAGTAGTCGTCGTATCGGGACCGCAGCTTTTCAAGGTTGGCGGGTTCGACCCTCTGAAGCAGACCAAGAACAAGGGACAGACTGGCTGTAACAACTCGGTAGTACTTGGCTTCGGCATCCTCCGTGGTTGTCGAGCGCTCATCGCTGAGGGTGTCTTGTGTTTCTTGAATGGCATCGATGGCGTAGTCGAGGATCTGCGCCTGGCACTTGTTCCAGAAAGCTGAGAGCTTTTCGGGAGTGTTGAGGAAAGAGCTGAGGCCGTCGCTGGCGGCCCTAGAGACAACGCGATCACGGTCAAAAGGGCCGGCGAGCCAGGCGGCGACAATCTTGGGAATGTGGCGTTCGAAACGTTTGCGAGCCGACTTCATGAGCTCGAACTGCAGATTATGGGAAAGTTCGCGAACTCGGCGGGAGTTGTCGATCGACGTTCGGGGATACAGCTGGACCTATGTAACATTAGCTACCTACACAGTTCATGTTGGGAGTGTGCTTAGGCACAACTCACCCAAACATCGAGGACGGCCTCCTCGATGCCGCCATCCTTATCATAAGGGTGGGCAAGCACATAGGCGAGCAGCTCCTCCAGCGCCTTTGCCTTGGTGGTGCTGTCCTTCTTGAGAATATTCTTGAGCGAGACGACGACGTTGGGATCCGAGACGCCAGCAAAGGATGGAGGCTCGGCGAGGTACGACAGGGAACTCCCACTTGGAGACCCGGAGCCACCGAAGCCACCGAAACCACCGAATCCGGAACGGGGACCGGCGTCGGAGCCCCGGGCGGCGGGCTTGCCCTGAGCCCGCTTCATGATCTTGTCCGGGGGTGTGCGTGAAGCGAGGCGACGGCGGGCGTGGGTGTGACGATGCGCTTATTCACGCGCTTGTTGCTCTGGCTGTTTGGTGCTGTTTTGGTGCTGTTTTGGTGAGGGATGAGAAAATGCTCGGAGGGGCAGCGAGTGATGTCACATGAAGCACGGACCTGGACGGTCTTGGCAAGGGAGGAAGGAAGAGAAGGCGGGAGCGGGGTACGGAGCCTCATCCGTAAAACACACGGCGAGAAGGTTCAACAAAAGGTTTGAGAGTGGGTTTGTGAACGGCTTGCCTTGCCGCCTTAGGTGCAGACGATCCAGGAGAGAGAAAAGGGATTGGAAATGATATGCAGGGGAATTTGTTCTACAACGGTTATTTTATTTGGATAATTCAAGTCGATTTTGGCTCAGAGCAATGCCTCGCTGTGGACACGCCCTGGCCGACTTGACTCACGCCGATCCAATCCAGTCCCCAGGGTCTGCAATGGATGATTGAGTGAGTGAGTGCCTGAGGATTCAGAGATGACGGCAGCCTGTCCACCGCTGGCCTGAGCGCTCGCTCCACCAAGAGTCGAGAACATCAATCATCGTCTGTCAAAGGCGAAGGTTCGGGGTTAAGGGTCCCCTGTAAACCCCTTCTGAATGCAGAGACTCACAGCGCCGGGGTAGTAGTGATGCCATTCGCCGGATTGGAGGGCTTCGCGGGACGGCCGGGGAGAGGCCTGGTCGTGTTCTGGACGCTGCCACTCACCGAGAGCCCCAGCGCGCACTGCCGCATTTAACTTGGGCTGGCGGGGCACTAACTCGCAGAATCACAGGCCACGCCGGCCAAGCCCGCTGGAGGATGACAATCAGTGTCTGACAGTCTGTCTCAGCACTCCTTTATCCGCCGCGTTAGCCACGCCAATAATCCAGCTCCTTGTCGGTCGGTTAACTGAGGCGGACTGAAGATCTCCATTCTCCCCCCACCCGAAATTGACTTCCATGGTCGAGCGGATGTCAAGGCCATCATCCATCGCAGCAGCCAGACCTCCCATTCCGTCCTCCCGTCCCAGAGTTCCACGACATGGATGTCCAGATAGCACCGACAGGAGACGCATCCAGCCAAAACCCCCAAAACAGCACGTCCGCCATGCTCTAGAACACCATGATCCAAGCCACGTGACAATGTTGTGTAATGGAGGCTGCGGACTTGCCGTTTCGGATATTTCAATACAAGATACATGCTCGGTGATGTCAAGTTGGAGCATGCCCTGGTCATGGGGAAAAGCAAACAACGTGTCGGGCTGCGGCCATGATTGGAGCGACTGGTCGTTGTGCGTGCCGATGTGAACATGCCCCCAAAGTGTTCCTGTCCGAGAGACACTCAGCCAGACACTCAGCCAGACAATCAGCGCCCAGAGGCATGCCAGACTGGCCGTGGATTGCCAGCCCCGAGGAGTGGACCTGTTTGACTTGCAGTGTCGCGCAAGCAAAGTACGTCAGTGGCTGGCTGCATGGCTCTTTGGACAGGGCGGGCTGCGGGGAGCTGCACCCGAGGGGCAGTGGTGCACTGAGACTGGACGGACACACGGCCTTGACTGCAACGAGCACCTCACTGACTGGGTGCACAGCACAGCGCCTGATGCACAGCACAGCGCCTGATGCACAATGGAACGAGTCAACGACGCACAGAGACGTTCCCCGTCCGCCGCTCCCTGCGCCCCTCCAGTACCATACCCTCCAGACTACCCCGCAAACCCTCAGTGAGGTCGGGGTGGCTTTTTGCGGGCTGTTTCCCCTCCAGGCTCGGAGTAGCAGGGGTCGACAAGCCCCAAGGAGCCAAAACCACCACTGACTCTCGGTACCCACTCCCACCTTAGCGCGCGCGCTCCCCAAGACCCGACCCCAATGGAGCCTAGAATGCGCCCCCCAATCCCCCTCCAGCGTCTCACCCTCCAGCGGTCCCCTACCCCCAAGCCCCCGGCGCGCCTGGGTGGAGGTCCCCACTCCCCAGGCTCGGTTTGATGAACCTCAGGCCGTCCCCAGGACCTACGTCGTGGACGCTTTCCCGCCCGTCGTCTCCTACTTCAACTTGCCTTGCTCCTCTCTCTTCTGTTCCTCTGCTCTTCATTCCCATCCTTCTCTGTCACTCAAGCTCCCAGCTAACGCCCTCTCAACTTTTGCCGCGGACATCCCACGCTTATTACCTTCACTCCGCCAAACCCGGAGCCTCGGTTTCATTCTCCCACTAAGACCATCACGATAGTCGCATCCGTCGCTCGAGGCCTCTCATTGCTGCGCTTCCACGCTTCGCTTTGGTAAGCTTCCCCTCATGCCACTCGTTGCCCCTCACTTGAGCTTGTCCCCTTCCCTTTGCCTCCCGCTTCATCTATGGACCATGTCTCGCAATTGCGATACTTCCTGCCAATACTCTCGCTTCTCTTTCTCCTCCCTTTATCGACGCTGACCAAACCAGAATCTCGACTCCCCCCACGCTTACACCACCTTCGCATACCCACGCCATGCTGTTGACGGCATCTCGCACATCGCCTTGCGCGAGGATGCTGCAATCCCGCCCTACAAGCTCCACTGCCCTTCCTTCAAGCCCAACCTTGCTGCAATCAAGATGCAGCGTCCAAACCCGAGGGCTCTGCTTCGGCACCTGGTCAATGTACCTCGGCGCTGGCGCGAATCAACAGGGCCGCAGACGTCATCGCACCGTTCGATACCGTCACATGGAGTCGCTCAATCGCAAGCTATCTTGGGACAACAACTCCAACAAGACCATCAAAAAGGCCATGGCTGCATTGCATCGCGCTTCCAACACCAACAGTGGCAAGAAGTACGTCAATGTCGATGAGGTCAAGTCTTGGTCAGACGAGTTTTCCGGTGCTCGCCCTGGAAAGAACATCGAAGACGTGGAGCGGGGTGCCATTGACCACTTGATTCGTGGCGATAGGCCCTTCAGCTACGAGTACGACATGTGGAAGTCTCCTTTACACAATATCCGAAGCTATCTGGAGTCACAACGTGACTCGCAAACCAACATGAACACCACCGCGGAATCCAATAACTCGTCCTTCATCGACCCAATCACCAACCGCAGAACGTCCAAGAATGCCTCGAAAAAGTCTCCCCAATATGATGATCTCAATGGGTACACGGCAGCAGACTTCTCTGAGCCAAGTGAGCCAGTAAATTCTTCACCAAAGTACGACGACCTCAACAGCTACGGGCCTATCAAAGATCAGGCTGCTACAGGAAAGGCCCAGGGCGAAAAGTACGCCGATCTGAACAAGTATGAACCCGTCGTGGATGGTCGTGCTAGCACGCGGCAAAGGGCGCCTCGCTACGGAGACCTGGATAAGTATGGCGCGGTTCATTGGAACGAGCCTGATGGTCTCCGGAAGACTACCCCTGAGGAGGCTTCGAAGCAATACGAAGACTTAGCGAAATACTCGACAAGCAACATCGACAACCCTCGCACCACCCGCACGTTGAGCTCTGAAGAGCAGTCCAAGGTCTATGATGACCTAGAAAAGTACCAGCCAGTGGAATGGAACGAGCCAGATGGACTGCAGAAGCAAACCCAGGAAGAGCTGTCCAAAAACTACGACGACCTCGAAAAATATGACGCTGTGCGCTGGAACGAGCCTGACGGTCTGAGGAATCCGACCACTGAAGAGCTGTCCAAGGATTACAAGGACCTCGGGGGGTACGATGCCGTGCGCTGGAGCGAGCCGGATGGCCTTCGTCGCCTAACCCCAGAGGAGCTCTCCAAGAACTACAAGGACCTCGATGCCTACGATACGCCGTTTGTCGCGAAAAACTCGACTCTTAGGGCCCACGAGGCGGCCCAGATGGATGCTACACCCAAGGGAAAACCTCTGGCCGCCAAGGTGGAAAGACCTTTGGAGGATCTGACCAGCAAGTACGAAGACTTGGACAAGTATGGGCCGGTCCGTTGGAACGAGCCTGACGGTCTCCGAAAGAAGACGCCCGAGGAACTCTCCAAAAATTACGAGGACCTGCATCTGTATGGCGCGGTCAAATGGAATGAGCCCGATGGCCTGCGAATGTTGACTCCCGAGGAGAAATCCAAAGAGTACCATGATGTTCCACTGTACGCCCCTCGTGATACGGAACCCGAGGTGATTGCCAAAAGAATCCATCCTGAAGAGGCGTCGAAAGACTACAAGGATTTGCCTGCCTATCACCACTATGACAATGCTGATTCGAAAACTGCCCGAGTTCATCCTGAGGAGGCGTCGAAGAAGTATGAGGACCTTGACAAGTATTCTGCCTTTGACAACAATGAGCCGGATTTAGAGCGTGTCCACCCAGAGCAAGCGTCAAAGGAGTATGAGGACATTTCCAAGTACCCAAGCGTCGGGTTTGAAGAGGCCACAAACACCGAGCAGGTCCATCCTGAGGAGTTGGCCAAAACCTATGAGGATTTGGACAAGTACAAGCCAACGACTTTTGACCAGGCTGATACGCCATACCCCACTCACCCAGAGGATGCCACCAAGGCCTACAAGGACCTGCACAGATACTCGGCTATCCGCCACAATGAGCCAGATGGCAAGTCCGCTTCCCAGCCGGACGCAGTCGCCCGTGGCCTTGGGGAGTTCGATTCCAAGGCAGGTTCCCAAGATACCAGGAATGGACCATCGTTTGCTTATCCTCTTGACCACAGGACCAACAGATCCGAACCAGATTCAATCGACAGTAATGCCGATTCGCTGACGGCCCAGGAAATCCGTGCTGCGACCCTGCGGCGGGCCCGGGAGATCAGCCAAGAGACCAAACCGGAAGAGTCTAAAGGCCATGCCTCGCTGGATTCCTCGGAGTACGAGACTTTGACTGGTAACTACGTCCGGGATTTCCCCGAGGAATTCTCGACATCGTGGAGCACCGAAAACTCGCCTACCAAGACTACATTGTTCCCCAAGAATCAGGCCCAAGAGGTTGACGAACAGGAAAACACGTTGGCCGCTGACCCCGACAGCGCTGAGGTCAGTTCGTTAGATGAGAGTTTCCCAAGCCTAGATCACAAGCTGCAAACTGCTATGGATCGCCACAGAACGAAGATGGACAGGGAGATCAAGGACCTCTATTCGCATGAACCCCAGGGCCTGGAGACGAGCTTCGCGGACGAGTGCGGAGGTAAGACGACGTTGCCGACGCTGGAGAAGCATTACAAAGCGAAAAGCCCTACCAGTGACTTGCCGGCTTCGTACAAGATCCTCGCGTACGACGCTGCATCGCAGACAATCAGCGTTGCGGAGGCGAAGACAACAATCCACGAGGCTGATCCGGCCTCGACCCTCTCAGATGTGCTTCTCCGTTTGTCTAATCCGTCCAAGTTCTTGCCACACTTTGAGACACTCCAGGCACAGGGATACGAGGTGGTATCGGGAAGTGGCGATGTTCTCATCTTTCGCAAAGTACGAGAGGCGAGTGAGAACAGCGTCAAACACGGGACAGCGGGCTTCGCTCCAACCCGTATCAACCCCATCGATATGATGGGCAAATCTGCCGTTGGCAATTTTGCAAGTCCCACGGGGTTCGTCAACTACGATGCTCTGTCCGAGACAACGGAAAAGCCTGCGCCACCGTTTCAACCGGTTCCTGATCTCGATCAGGATGATTCCTACCGGGCACCTATCAAGGGGCGGAAGAAGCGGAGAATCGGAAGGAAGCTGGTCCTCGGAACTGCAGGACTGGCCGGATCGGCCTATGCGGTTGCTACGATGGGAGAGTATTTCAGCACCAAAGGGATCAGCAGGGATGAACCGAAACAGAGGCGGTTGTAAATGAGTACGGTTTGGCATTCTTTTTGGGATTTTCATTTTGTTATAAGCGACTGCTGGGAGGAACCCGAGCAAGGTACGAGATTGGCACCGACCAAGCGGCATTGGGATTTCGCTTTTCGTCTTTTGTTGATGGATTTCATTGATACTGTTCTGGAGCGTGGGAGTAAAGATACCTCAGTATTATGGTTTATCACCGTTGTGTGGATACAATTACATGTTCATTCTTTTGAGTTGAAGCTATGCCCTGCCATGCCGCCATGCCTTTGCGTTGAAGACGTCGTTGATGATGTTCCAATGCCAGTTTCCCTTTATAGTGTACAATGCCAATCTCCCTGATTATTACAGCCTTCATTCAATCATGCTTTTGTTACACCCGGTGATATGCTACCCGTTCAATCCATCGCCTGCGGGAAAACGGGAGTCTCCCTCTCAAGTCTAGACCCGCTCGGTAAAGCCCGGCCCGGTCTTGACGGTGTCGATGTCGGCCATGCACAAGGCGTGCTTCATGTCCTCCTTGTTGAAGCTCTGGCGGCGCTCGTAGACGGGCGTCCAGCTGTTGGTGCGGCGCATGGCACGGGCGGCGTCGGCCTCGGCGTGGGCGCTCATGCGGCGACGGCCTTGGGAGGGCGCGGGTGCGGCGGCGGCGGAGGAGGAGTAGGAGAGGGGTTCTTCGGTGAAGTTTTGAGACATGGCGGAGGAGATGTTATTGTTGTTGTGGTTGTGGTTGTTGTAGGTGCTGCGTGGGTGTAGGTTAGCACGGAGGGACGAGGCGATCGATGATGGGTGACTTACAGTTGGTAGTAGGTAGATTTGATGCAGTGATTGCAGTTGCAGTTTCCAATTTGCAGGGCCTCCCGTCCATTTATATACACCGTCCACGCCTTCCGATCATCACATTTCGATCCCGACGCATACCGAACCCAAGCAATAAGAAAGTCCCGAACGCAGCACAAATCAGCCCACGACACCAATCACCATGACGGCACCACGCATTGCATGCCATCGCCGCCACCATCGAGCGGGGGAGCAGCGTGATCGGCAGCTGAAATGGGAATGCTGCTTCTGTTCTAGACCGCGTTTGCGTGAGGCGCGGGGGGGCTCGTGCTCGTACTGCCGCGAGTTGGTGGGAAAAACGACGCGTGAGGGTGGTGTGTGTGAGCTGGGGGGACGAATGGGAGGGATGGCCTCGTGGGCGCGGGCTTGTATTGCCGTGGGCTCCGAGCATCGGAATCGTCGCAGTGCAGTTGGTACGTATATACATTAAAGCTACGGTACTGCACGAGCATGAGATTGTGATATCATGGTCGTTCGGGGGTCTGCATTCCGGTCAACGCCTCGGTCTGGACCAGCAGGTACCATGCCCATGCAGGCCTGTCTCGTCTCCAGGACCTCGACCCATGACACATTTCTTGGCACTTGGATGTAAATACGTTCATTCTTTGGTAGAATTGTTCAGCATGATCCATTACTCACTCCCCTCGCCTCCTAAAAGCCAATGCCGTAGCATGATGATCCATCCAGCCTCATAAAGCCCCCCCGCCTTGAATCGCCGTGGAAATGCCCACCCTCCATGAATCACTCTAAATGTACTGATGTTCCGTTACACACACCCACCCTTCTCCCGCCTTCAACAAGCCACCCACAAAACTCAATCGCCATCCTCCAACTCCGTCATCAAGACTCGAAAGTGGACAAGCACAGTCGGAAAAAAAAAAGGGGGAAAAGCAGGCAAAAAAAAAACAATAGACGCCTCAGGCTATGCAGGTCGCAGATCTCGTGGGAGGTGGATGGATCATGGTCGTATGTATGAACAATGCGCAAGAAAACGGGGTATAAAACAGAAAAGTCCTCCAGCCGCCCGCCGATGCCGATCTTGCACCGCTCGGCTCGTATGCTTCCTCGCAGGAATGTAGAGAGATTGTATATGTACGTTGCGTTGTGTTGTAGTGTAGTGTGGGTGACTAGGGAGTGCGGGGACGCTTCCAGTAGTATTGCTGTTGCATGTTAGTCCCAGTTGCTTGCTTGTTTGATCATGGTGGAAACATACCTTGTGCTGCTTACGGCAAGCTCTCAGACTAGGCTTTCGAAGACCATCCACTACAGCGGCCCGTCGCTGCTCATCGTTGTCCCGCTCCGGAACGTAGTAGTACTCGCTCTCCAGGAGCTTGCCGGCCGCGTCCTTGCCCTCCCGCTCGATGATGCCAATGCAGGGCGTGGCCTCGATCGACGCCCGGAGGACCTCCTTGGTGAGGTCCTTCTTCTCCTCGGTGGGCAGGTGCTGCATGATGGTGGACAGGGGCGTGGACGAAAGTCGTGAGAAGGCGAGCTGGTTGATGACGTGGTTGGCAACGGCAGCGTTGATCTCAATTGGCGCCGGCGTGGGCGTGGGCGTGGGCGAGGCTGAGGGCGTTCGCTCCCTGGGCGGTGAGGAAAGCGGCGAGTCAAGCTCAACTGGCAACGCAATCTCGATGGACTTCTTGGTGGGGGACATGGGATTTGAGGGAATCTGTCGCGGGGCAAACAGAGAGGTGGCCAAGGCGAGGGAGAGCGGGTTGGGAGCTCGCTTGACGCCCTTGAACACCTTGGGCGACTTCGTCGTTATCGAAGCCAGCCTGCACGAGATGTCGGCGCCAAAGGGACCGAAGGAGTGGACGATGGGGTCGTTTTCCTCGTCAGGGTCGTGCTCGTCGGGCTCGCTGGAGAAGCTGACCGTGGCCTCGGTGCGCATGCTGATGTTAACGTCCATGTCGACGGACTCGCGCCTGGGCTCGGGCAGCTGGGGCTCGTCCTCGTAGATGTGGATGCCGTGGTCCCGGTGGCCGGGGAGCAGGGCCTGCAGACGGCGGGAGCTGGAGTTGACGGGTGTTGGGCTCACGGGAGACGCAATGCGGACGCCGCGGCGGAGAGGCGAGAGCATGAGGGGATTGCCGCGTGTCGGGGAGTCGTCCCAGGTGGTGTCGGAGAGGTTGTCGGCGCCTCGCTTGGGCCATTGGACGAGAACGCGGGCATCCTGGACGTCGACCATGATCTCGGAGCCCTCCGTCTCGCTGGTGAAGCTGTCGCCCTTGAACAGCTCCCAGGTACGGCCCTGGCAGTGCAACTTGAGGCCGTTCCAGCCGTTGCAGATGATCTCGATCTTGCCGGGCTCGAGGGGGCTCGCGGGGGCAATGAAGCGGGCCTTGACGTGGACGCGGGAGATCAGGCGGTTGGCCGAGAGCTGGAAGTGGGACGAGTTGGACGACCGGCCCATGACGAGCGTCTCGCCATTCTCCGAGAGCTCGACGGCGGGCACGGCCGACAGCGGAGCGCGTTCGGGGCCGGACACCACCCGTCGCGGCGGTGAGCTGGACAGGATGCCGGTGCTGGACGTCGGCACGGGCGTGGGATATTTGAGGTGGGCGCGGCCGGAGCACGCATTCGTGTTCCGGCGCTTGACGGGTCTGGGAAGGCCGGGAGACGAAGACAGAGGCTCGAACGGAGGCAGCAGCGTCGGAGCTGGGCGTTTGGAACCGGCCAGGCCGAAGGAGGAGGAGGTTGATTGCCGAGGGATTGCGGGGAGCGTGGGCTCGGCCGAGGCGTGGCCCAGGCGCGGTGAGGAGGATATCGAGTCCATTGTGTGTGTGTGAAGTTGAGAAAAAGTGGTGTGTCGGCGGGAAGACGAGGCGGAGAATGGTTTCTCGAGGCGATGTCGCGTGTCGAGGCGTGATTCAAAGCCGGCAGAAACGCGTATACGGGATTGTTGGACGGTTGCAAAGTAGCGGGTTCGTCCCCTCGCACCGAAAAGGGCGTTTTGTGCCCTTTTCCCCCTACCAAGCACTTACACGCGATAGTCGCGGTGAGAGAAAGAGCGTCGTCGAGGCTGTAGCGGCCACGGGTGTATCGGTCTCGAAAGAAGGCCGGGACGTTGCTGTTGTTTCAATAGAATGCAGACAGAAGTGCAGAAGGGGCCCAAGATGAAGGCCTAGTGTCGAGTCGAGAAGGTTGTGCGTGTTGGGTGGTGGTAGTAGTAGCTGCGTGGGTGCGAGCAAAGGGAAGAATTTGGGTGGAGGGCGGTATTTAAGAAGGGCAAGGGACACGCGCGATGGGGGCTTGCGCGCGTTGGCGTATTTTGGCGTTTGGCGTTTTTGTGACGCCTTTTTCTTTTTTCTTTTGTGCAGCGGGCGGGTTGTGCAGGCGCTGGAGAATTAGGGGGCTTCGGGGGGGGGCCGACGTCGCTGGAAGGGCAACGGTTCCAAGGGGGTTTCGGTGCTTAACGCGTCCACCGCGTTCAGTGGGTTTGGCGCCGGGACCCGAAGCGACGCGCTGAAGATGGGGGGAGTTATAGTGGCCCGGGCGGAGGAGGTACAGTACAGGCGCCATCCCGGCTGACCACGCTGACGGGGTGAGCACATCCGTGCTGCTTATCGGACATGGACGTTATCCCTCGCATTATATCAACACTCGAGCCTCTTCGCAGTCAAAACAAAGAAGCCCAAACTATCACCTTCACTCAAGACCTCTCTCCACCGAATAATCCTCTTCTGCAGTCCAATGTAAGACAATTGAAGGAAAAAGAGGCCAGCCCCTCTCTTCTTTCTTCAACGGCCGACACGTCTCCACTGATGCAGGAAGAAGAAAAAAAAGAGCTACACCGACCGACCCCTCTCTCGGAGTTCTCGTGAGTCGTGGTCCCCCTCATTGGGAGTCACAGCATCCGCCGTATCAAACCGCGTCGTTTCTTGTGCGCTGCTCGGGTTCCTCTTCCACGAATTGCATCATTTGTATTTCCACTCGTTTGCACGCAGACACCATTGAGACTGTCTTGGTTCCATCCTGTCTCGCCTGGCCGGTAACCGACTGACTCCTGCGTGGAGAAAGCGGCTAGCCCTGCCCACTCGACGCGTCCGGGACGTCCAACTCCGCCGCACACAGCATCATCACCACCCGGATCCCAGCCATATCAGAGTTGTTCGGTCCCTTTTCTTTACCGCTCTTTCTTCTTTCCCGAACTCCTTTTAGTTCCAGCTCCGAAGTCCACTTTATGACAGATTGAGGGCCATTTATTCCGGGCCTATTTCCACACCGTGTTGCCAACTCTGCACAACTAGTTTAAAGGCGACACAATTAATCGCTTGCTGGTCTCCTTTCGTGCAACTGCGAGGCCCGAAGCATACGTTTCATTCGCGCATTCCAGCTGTTTCCAGACGCGTCAGATTTACCCGCTCCAATGGCCCTAACCTTACCCTGAAGTGATTACCTTTTCACCCAAGCTTTCACTCTCACGGCACGCTGTTGAACATTATCCTCTTAAGACAGAAATAGTCCCAGTGGTTGTAAATAGAAACATGCCACATGCCACATCGCCTCCGCTGACGCTTTCTGGATGTTCCCAACGGCATGTCGCAAGCTACATAGTTGGCAGTTACTGCTCCTCATCTGCTAACTCCCCAACTACTTCTTACCGTCTTTGCCTTTCTTCACAACTGGGGGCCTGCAGATATCGCACGCCCGGACGTCAACAAAGATCTCCTCCCTCTCGCGCCTCTTCTCGCACTTCTCCCCTCTCTTCGACAACTCGCACTTCTTGACCTCCGACTTCGAGCCGTACCAGCCAAAGCAGCCCTTACACGTGGTGACGGTGTCGATAGTCGTGCACATGCTGGCAGAATATTCAGGCTTTTCGTTTTTTAATTGAGGGGTTTTGCTGCTTTCTTTTCGTTAGGGTTATTAAAAGAGAAAGATATATTCGATGCAAGAATACCCATTATATATGCTTGCTCTGTCAATCTGATTCACTTTGTTCTCTAGCGTGTGCCTTTCCCACAATGAGAATCTGGACGCAATCACGGATAAAGACACAGTGTCGAATGTAAATCAGAACAGGACGTCATGTGGACATGTCCGTTTGACGAATATCAGTCTGTGCGACATTCTTAAAGTGATGTTCTGTGACACAGTAACGTTGAACCGTTACTGTTCCAAGAGCACGACCGCGTCAAAGCCTCAGCCCAAGAGTTCAGTTTCATCGCTTTATTTACCTTTGAGACGGCTGGGCCGTAGCTTCGACGAACGTTCCATGCCACCCGCACGCACATTGTGAAATCGAGCAAATTGAAAGAAACCCCCAGCAAGACTGAGACAAAAACGGCTGTTGTCAATTCTTGTATCAGAATGAAACACAACTTGGATACACCCTAAATGCAGCCCATCCGACAGCCACCCTCGCACCTTCTACTACTTGAACAAAAAACCCAGCATCAATCTAACCTCCCACATGTCCTAGCCCCTAAGCCTTGGCGATATCATCGTTCTTGAGACCCTCCTTGGTCTTGTCCTGATTCGGCGGGTTGCAAATCCAGCATCCAACCGAGTCAACGTATACCATGCGAACCTTGTGCGCCTTCTCGCACACGACGCCCTCCCGCGACCTCAGCGCGTTCGGACAAAGTTCCCACACGGGTTCGGTAGCGATGTGCGAACCGCATTGAATGCAGTAGGCCTTCTTCTCGACAAAGTCGCACATTGTAATGTAGTGATGGGTTGATTTATAGTGTAGTTTGTTGGCTGCGGTGCTCGGGTCCAGCGTGCTGGTGTCGGGGATATACTGGTGACAGTTCCGTTGCTGTGAAGGAATTGTTTGTGTCGAAACCGGGAGCGATAGTTGTTGGGTGGGATGTGTATATATATGTCGCGGTCGGGTCGGAATCACTCGCATCTCGCTGTGAAGGACGATCACTTCGTCATGGCCCCAGGAGTGATTATCTGCAGTCTATGTGTGTCGTCAAGGGAAGCTCGAAGCCTGACAATAAGTAGTCCGAGCCGATGCCGGAAACGCCTGCTCTTGTACTCCCAGATCCAATTCGTCACAAAGATAGGGCAGCTGATGTACGACCTCCTTCCCAAACGTACACAGTATGGAATGAACAAGACGAAATATCCGACTCACACTCTGTAGTTACCCAGGCCACCTGGGACCGTTACGTGCTACTACCGAGATGTTACAACGACACGCGAACACTCAGACACCTGTGCACCCGACGGCCACGCTGGCTGCCGCCGAGGTAACCTAACGCCAGACACCATCCCACGCCTCCATGGGTTGTGGTTTGTCGTGGACGCTATGCTGCGGGCACTTTGTCTTCCGATTTTCAACCAAGTTTCTCAGTTTTATGCCGCAGGAGTAGAGTTTTGCCCCCTTGAGCCTGGATGCGGCCAAGCACAGTCTTTCATCGTCTAATCTCTCATAGTACCGTGCGTCGCACTCGACGCAGTAGAACACGGTCCAGTGTTGTTTGCACATGGGTGCGGGATGCGATAACTGACCTCCGATATTGATTGGTATGGTAAGCTGGCGCGAACTGAACGTTGTTCTCATGTATGAAAGTTAGGATATTGGATATTAGATTGCCGAACAAGACTGGGGAGATATGAGGAACAATTTATGATCATTTAATGTTCGTGAATTCGAGTCTATCTGTTCCAAGACGCGTGATTATGTTGACCCGACTTTTCTTGGTGATCTGCGGATTTGTGAGATGTTCCTCCTTTGTGACGTGTCAAGGTCCATCGAAGATGCGGCAACCTGCATGTCGGTAATTCGACAGTTACACGATAGAGCACTGCTCTGTACACCTATGCACCGTAGCCGTTTGGCGCACAGCAGGTTACTTTCCTTCACCGTCAGAGCTTAAGTGGTTACTCGTTGCAAACTTATTCACGCATTTAGTGCGACTATAATAACACGGTAGATTCTTCGTTTGAAGCTTCCTTTCCTGAGATATATGCACCCACCAGCAATATACGAAGAAAGCAACCCAAGCCAAGAAAGATTACTAGCCACGCTACCCACCATGTGCTACAACACCGTCATGAAGTCGGTCTGCGGGATTTGTGGCAGAACCGTCGAAAGGAAACTCCTGTACGACCCATGCGAAGATGCAGGAGAAATTGACAGGTTCGGCCAGTGCTCCATGGGAGTGGTCAAGCAAACGGGTCAGACCAATGTCGACGAGTGCGGCTCGTGCAAAAAAGCGCGGGAGAAGGGAAAAGGGAAGGCCGTGTACTAGAACTTGGGTGGCACCTCACAACGTGTAGACCTTTACACAGCATGACGTCCGTATCTTGACCTGGGGGAATGGAACAGGATGCATTACTGGGTCGCTATGCTCCCGCAGGATCATGCCTGCTTCTGTATCCCACCGATCAGATTCCGAGGACAGTGATTCGAAGTTTGACCGGAATATGGTGTGAAGTACGGCATCTGCATTGCTGTGCGCTCCTACCGTTATTAGCTACCAAGAAGTACAATTGACATAATTCCATTAAATAACCGAGGAAGCAAGTGTTTTATGAAGATAGTCCAGCAACTGGTAATGGGGCTTCTTGTGTTATGTTGCACGGATCCCTGATTCCCTGCCCGCGTCACTTTGCGCCTTCTTTTCACTGATAGCATATCGTTTAATAGATTGGATTCGTTAAAATCTCATAGAGGAATGGCTTGAAATGAATCACTTACCGAAAACCCTGCTCTTTGCCCGTGAATCAGTTAGTAACACCAAAGCTCGCCGTTTAATAGTCGCCGTTTATGTGTAACTTGTGCGCCCGGAACGGGACCCACGCGCCCTAAAAGACGCAATGGGCTGCATCAGCCGAGAAGGGCGTGCTACTGCGATTCAAGACTGCGTTATTAATAATGCCGTGAGTAATAAGTGATAATCACGTTGTCGGGTATGGCTGAAGGGATTCATTTACTGGTCCAGGACGAACAATGTTGGCCGCCATGCACCACTTTGCAAGAAGGGAAACGAAAGGACCTTGAGAGGAAGAAAATCATCATCGTATAACTACGCTCAGTTATATTCACAATTCAAGAGCGTTGCTCGAGGTGAGAAGCCGGATGGACGACAAGATCTTCCATTTTTCAGTTCTCTCGTTGCATGGTCACCATAATATACCTGCCTAATTATTAATAAACAAGACTAATCATCTTGAACCCGATGAAAGCGGTCTGGTACATCATGCAGGCTCACGTAAGTGTCTTCCGTTGAGTGCTCTGGAGAAGCTAAAATTGCAGTGTAAGCGACTCAAGAAAGTCGCCTCGAATCCTTCAACGCTAATGCAGCAGATTGATCAATTAAGCATGTCATCTGATCTAAGGTGCAAACCTGCTCTAAGCTTAGAACGGATTAATGATGGCCAGCCAATCAAGGAGCATAGTTAGTGCCTTAGCGTCGAAGGATTCCAGACGAATTTGTTGGTACCTGAAGCGGGGGAACTGCTTTAGAAACGCTAGAATTGCAGTGAAATTCCTAGCTAATCATCTTAACGAGAGACGGCTAGCTATATATACTGTGGTTCAAGACAAGGTTTTCATGAATTGGATCTCAAGGTTAGAGAGAGGTATCTAGACGGTTTGCAAGATCAGGCTCAAGCTTTGAGATTGATGGGAACCACCTACTGGGTAAGCTTGCTGTGTTTAAGTTATTGGGGCTTTGGGTACGGGGAATAGTACCTTGCTGTGTTTTCTACTGTGTGTTATCTGCTGTATTGCTTTGATCTATCTACCTGTCTGGATGATATCGACTAAAGCTAGAAAACTTATATAAATGCACCCTCTACCACTTCATTGTTACCCACTTTTCTTCCGCACGCGAGGGGCCCTCGGATTCATCATGGTTTAGGTTACGGCCAACGTCTGCTTAATGGATATTTAAAGACGGAGTTTTATAATGGTATAAATGAGATTGACTGTGGTTCTTGCTTGGTTACTTGCTTGTTGTGTCATTGCTGGCTGGTATGAGAACGACCGCGGATGAAGTTTCGAGGTGAAGAGAGAGAGGGAAAATAAATTAAACGATAATGGCAAGGACTAAAATTAACATTTCAAACACAAACGAGTCATTCTTGCCCGGAATTGAAGGATTTGGCATTGTATTGGGGGCGAATTGCGACTCTCCAAGTAGTGGCGATGTCATGTCACTTGCATTCTGGCTGAAGTACTCCTTACTATTACGGGCAGAATCATCTGTGGTGAGAGCAGGAGTTCACGCATCAAGCAATCTGCGAAAATCTCAGGACAAAGTTCTTACTGGTGCTTGAAAAATTCTTCGAACAACTCTTAACTACACAACTAGAATCTTCCTGAGTGTCCCTTCTCTGGGGCGAACACATGTAGCAACGCGTTGGCAATAAAAGCCTTCGTCTGTTGATAAGTAACATAAGGAGTGGCTGAATCATAGTCCTAACTCCTACCGGGCCCAGCCTTTGTCCCCGTGAATAGCAATATCCCTACGGCAGCTGCTGCACGACTAATTAACTGGAAATTAAACTCTGATAGAAAATACGAGGTCAGTCAATAATAACTCAGAGACCCGAAGGTCAAAGATAAGGTCGGTGTTTCTTTTCAAAGGAAGAAAAGAGAGCACTAAGGACATGCCGAACGATCAACCGGCTCACAAAAGGCCCAAGAAGTCACCACAGACTAGAAGATTACCGTCTATCCATTCAAAGACTCAACCATACATGATTATAGATCAGCTACGCATGTCTGCAACAGTGTCTCACAGGGTTTAAATATAAAAAGCCCAGACATATAGAAACTATCCTGGTTGTAAAAATAAGCTGGACGTTCTACGATGGTCAGGTGTACAGTAGACTCAAAGATGAACTGTTTCAACTCAACAAGGTGGCCCGTATTTAAGGCTTTCACACCAACATAGCTTCCTTGGATATGTTCATTGAGCAATGTGAATAGCTTGTATTAGAATAAGGCAGCAGTGTTAAAGATGTAACGAAAAGCTCCTAAATGGAACGAGTGTGTCAACAACATGCGAATGCGTACAAAGAAATCTATTAAGAACTTTGGGCAACCTTTGTTATCGTTGGAGTCAAGGCCTCAGTAAGCAGCAGATGCTACCATATGTCTCTAGCACCTCAACGCCTAAGTTGTTGGGCATCTTGTCCAGTAAACCACTGAAGTAAAGATCAGAGATCCTGCCCAAATCAAGGAAGGGGTTTCTCATCGGTAAAGGCAACAAGAATCGTATCAATGCGACAAGGTCAGCCCAAAGCCCCAAAGCTATTCTGGAGAGTCTGCATTGGTATATTCAGTCTGAATCTTAGCTACAAGATAATTCAAGCAACCCTTGCTCTATTTAGTATGAATACAGATCAATAACGCGTGTGTATCAGATAACCAACCAGAGACAGGCCGACATGATGAATTGCTTAAAACCCTTTTAGATTTACCTATGGTACAGAAATCGACTCCCTTAAAGAATATTTTGCGAGACTTTTGCTATGAATCTACATAATCTCAGCTCTCACATCCTAATACTATTAGCAACTGACATAGCATGCAGGCATATCTGTCCGACGTACACGTACTGGCATATAGCGAGCGCGATAGCACCTCTTCAGTTCTTAGTTTTGTCAAGAAAGACTAAACAGTACATATTATAATCACCTTAAGCCTCTAAGCTTGTTGTGCAGGAAGGGTCGAGTCTACAACGGTGACGCCGTTGGGTTGACAAGTGGTGTCTGGGACCTTGGGCGGTGCATGGCTAAATATCGACGGAACTGTTGGAGGTACCTCGTCGAGGTTGACCCACGGTATCTGTTCCTTTTTGCACCGACCGAGAAGCCCTTGGAGCTCTTTGGCGATATCGATAGCCAAATGGCGGCTCTTGGGGTTGATCAGAAGTAGCTTTGAATCGACGATGTTGACAAGCTCCTCTAACGCGGTGCCTCGGACTCGTCCATCTTCGAGTAGTAGCTTGATGACAACATCGACATTGGGATGCCTTTCCATCTCTTCCCACCACTCTGCCTTTCGGTCGTCGGAGATGGGTTTGGAGCTCTTGGGGTAGTAGTAGCTATTCCACTCCGAATCTCGAGACCAGTGGAAACCGTCAAGTGCGTTTTGATCGTAGAGTAGCCAGATGACGAATTCCAAAATGATGCATCCCATCGACCAGCAGTCGTACGTACGCGATCTTGGTGCATTAGTCTGCCGGTAAGCTTCTGGGCCTTCGTAGGCGCGGGTCGACGCAGTCGTGGCTGTCTCCCCCCGGTGTAGATGTGTTGAGATGCTGTGTATCTTGGATACGCCCACGTCTGCAATCTTGAGGACTCCGGCACCGTCCTCGCTGAAGTAGAATATGTTGGACGGCTTAAGGTCCCCGTGACGGCAGTTGATGTTGTGAAGGTCTCTCAAGGCGGATGCGAGCCCATACAACTGTTCGATAGACCAGACGAAAATGGGCAGCGCTCGGTCAGATGCAGACTTGTCTTCCCAAAATTGCTTTAGGTCCCCGTGATCAGCCCATGGGAAGACGATGCAAGGCATCTGATCACAAGTGGCCAGGTGTTTGATCAGATGATTATTGTTGACGGCGTTGATCTTGCGCAGATTGTCTCTCTCGTGCGTGTAGTCTTTGAAGGCGTTGATGAATTTCTTGATAGCAATGTGACGGCGCTCTCCTATCTTTTCCATGGACCGGGCGTCAGGGAGCGTCGAGCGACCGGCGGGAACTTGGGTAAAGACTTACCTGAGAGGGGATCTCCGCAAAAAAGACTTGGCTGAATTGTGTCTTTCCCTGGTCCTCGCATATGGAGAACTCCAAGGCGCATTTCTCGTCAAGCTCAAATTCAATAGGATGGCCGTCTTTGAGGTCCAAGATGGGTGCTAGAACTATCCATTGTTTCTCCAGGCAAGCCTCCATTGTACCCTCTTCCCAGGATGGGAAAGTGACAGTCTTGTTCTCGTGGCGGTTTTGCACGCTATCACCCTTGTCGCGAAGGGGGAGGTCATCATCCGTGAGCCCATTCGCGGTCAGGCTCATGAGGGAATCTTCGTTGAGTTGACCAATGATGACGAGAACTGCGATCACTTTCCTGGCCTGTAGGAGTTTGTTGTCCAAACCGCGATTGAAGATCAGCAAGAGCAGCCAGCCCCATCTGGAGCGAAGTGTGGACCTGACCCTGGGTACTGTGACGATTTCGTGCACCTTCTGCTCGGAGATGTACTTGTTGTCCGTGAGAATGCAAGTATGCATTGCTTTCGAGGCCGTAAGCTCCTTGAACAAGGTTGGAGGAGCTGGTCTTGCGGGGTGTGACATGGTCCTGGTTCGATCGGATGAAGATGAGTTAGGGAATGAGATTGGTTTCCGATTGAGCTGAGGTCGCGTTGCATAAAGTGTTCGTATGCGATGGTGGTGAAAGATTGCCAAACTCGTACAGTTGCATTCATGTTAGGTATTTTACTTTGGGAGGCCTCAGAATCGACAGACAGCCTTCATTTCAAGTGCGCAAAGTGCATCTTAAGGCTTTGTTGCAGCTGGGATGGTGTGAGGGCCGGAGGCAGTGCAAGGCTCTTGCAAGTGAGGCGAACCACTGCTCCCCATACTCATCAGCTGGCAGTGCCTTGGGGGCGCATTCAAGATTGAGGCCCCCGAGATTGAACCCGCCTTTCAATGACTGCCAGACCAGAAGGGAGCGCGACCATGACGTAGGTCCTGTAGCCACTCTAGAGGATCTGCTGATGACAGGTTTCCATCCTAGCAAAAGGCGCATAGTGTTTGCCGCAAACCCGTGGAGCGTTCTGCAAGCACTTAAGCACAGACTACAATCCAAGAACCAGTTCACAAGCCAAATTGCCTCCTCTGATTCACACAGTGCCAGCCTCGAGCAGTCATGGATGAGCATTGATTCGTTAATCCCTGATCTCACATGCCAAGCTTGAGGAGGTTGTTGGTTGCGTCATCCCCTGACCATCGAATAAGACGAGCGAGAAGGGCAATGAAGTGTGGGGTTGCGTTGAGAAGGGGACACATACACATCAGTTGATAGATGTAACGGTAGCTAATCTAATAACTTGGAGTCGTAGCTAATCTACCATCTAAGATGTTTCTAAAGAAGGCGATTCATAGGGTGTAGAAGATGGTTAGCTACTAGATACTAAAGGAAATAATGTTAGTAATTCTTTGGTACTAAATGGTACGAAGAATTATTATGTCTTAGAGCGATTTTCTATTAACTAACTCCTTTAAGGCCTTTTCTATTGTTTAAACATTTGCTTATTTATTATAGCTTTTATACATTATATTACTACCAAGAACTTTTATCGAGCCACATTCACCGTTTTCGTTATTGATCTCTCATGCATGAAAGGCTTGCCTTCCGGGCAGAGCCGCTTCTTATCATGGTGTGGGTGGATGGAGTTACATTATGGCTGCCGCAAGGCTCGGCAAAAGGGTGATAGCCGTAATGGCTTCACCCTCCAACTCGTCTTTCTGCTCACTTCATTGGGCCTACCAATGTAATTTCAACTGCAAATCTCGCAGGACATGGGTGAAAACCTGTTCAACGACACCCTCCATGTCAGCTTCCTGAGTAGCCGCTTCTGCCTTATTTTGCCTTGCTGGTAGTGTCGATGACAATCCTCAAGACTCATCCCCAATCAAATAGAAGTGAGTCTTGACCGGTTCAATTGACACCTTCAGTTTTCTATGCACATGCAGTCATCATTAAGGGCTTGTAGGTCCATGAGACCGTTGCGGGATCGGATTCAGTGTGTTGCTGCTCATTTGTAAGAGTCTGTCTCGTGGGAATGTGGCCTGCATGTTTCCTGGTATTGTGACTGGGCGTAAGAGTGATACGAGTGCGCATGTCGTCAGCAACCTGCGAGGTAAATATATGTCAAATGCCGAATGCATCGCCCACCGTTTCATCATGGATCACATGTCATGTCTTTGCTGCTGGTTTTGCATCGGACCGAGAAAAAAAGCAAAAGCCTCCACCACCGTTGAATGCGATACGATGCGAGAGATAAAAGGGAGCCGCATCACTATCTCCGGCAATAGAGAAAGTGGACCTATCTATCTGTCTAGATTATATTAGCCAAGGCTAGAGAAAAAACTTATAAATAAAAGAAGTGAACATTCTGAGGAGTACATTTTCCCTCTCTCACCATGTTCACTCCAAACCGATCTGTGCAACAAGCATATCATCACGTTTCAGTCTCCGTGCTGAGAGCGCCATCGACGAGAGCATCAGCCCAGTTCGCATCGAGATAGAAGAACCGAAGGGTCTCCTGGAGCAGAAATACAGGATCGGGAATGAGATAGTGTGCAGGGACGTTGGCGAGATGCACCGTATCGAGGACCCAGGAGTAGACCAAAGCATAGTCCGGGTTTGAGGGTTTGTTGTGCTCATTGCACATGACCTTTCAATCGGCCTTGTATTCGTTCTGGGTAGCCCGAACGACCATGGCAAACCGTAGAGCCGCCTTGTCCGAATGTGTTGCCGCGCTGGCTTGTCAAGCTCATCATCAAGAACGTCCGGCAGCACAATTGAGGTTAGTATGATCCGTACACCTACCCAGCTCTCGCAGGCAACGCTGTTGCTTCATTACTCAACGCCCCCCAGGCCAAGAGCAGCATGCCGCTGGTCATGGGCCTCAGCTTTCAGTCTTTCCAGCTCTGTCCGAGGACAAAGTGCTTAAGTTCAACATCGTGACAGACATGCTGCAGCGTGTAAACGAAAACATGAAAAGTCACAGATATCGGCGACGATGCGAGCGAAGCGTGTCGTGGGGACTGGGGCCCCAAGGGAGAATGGATCAAGGTCACAGAACTGTGGAATGCAGATGATACAGAAAGAACGCGGTTGAGGTGGTTAGGCTGTGGGCGCGTATAATCTTATGAGGGTTGTAGAGAACTGAGAGCTGAAGCAGAGATTAGACGGAAAAAAGACGAGAAACAATCGGGCTCCTATTGAGATACTATATTCCACATTATACTTTACAAGAGATAACCGTAAATATGATAATGCTTCATACCCATGCATAGGTATGCTGTCTTGCCTGGGTTTTATCAAGGTTGCCGTCATACGATGATACCTATACAGCAAGACAAAAGGCCTTCGTACCTCGAGGGCCCTAGGCGACTGGCTAGCCCGAGACACGAACTCAGCGTCCTAGACAGCCAGCCTTCCAGCTGGTGGGCATGCATGTTTAGCTTGTTATGATTGTAGATGGAGCAGTTCATGCAACAGTTTCTGACGTAGGAGATACCGGGTAGCAGGCTCCGAATCCGCTAATTGGGGGGCCAAGCTTGACTCGTCGGGATGCTTTCCTTTGACCTGTTGAATTTTGTAGAATTGACAGGCCGTCTAGGGAAGCGAGGCTTTTGACGGGAATTGAGAAACAGTCGAGGAAGGACACGATTAAAGATTGGCCGAAGAAGCGGAAAACAAGCTGAGATGTGTTAGTACCTAAAGCCTGGGCAAATCGACTCAGATTCATGGTTATTCACCGGAAACAATGGCCATGTTTAATTCAACTGAACCCCACAGACACAAAGAAGCGACATCATGCGGCATTTCTGCATCTTGCGGGTTGTAATGGACGGACCACACGAGCATGAATATGGATGCCAGACAAACACTACACGAACGATGAGCCGTTGCATATTAGTAAGAGACGAGGGCTTTACCTGAAACCGAAGGAAAAAAGACTAATGACACTAAGCATCGACTGTGCTGACAGGCGAACTTTTAGAACGTTCGTAATTGCCAAGATTATACCAATGATGTATATAATCGAGTGTGTGAGTATCATACTGAAGCGTAACTTATTATCATCAATCGCACAAGTAGCATTCTTGATTGACTTGTCCCAGTAAGCCTGAATAGGAATACAGAGAAAGATAGCCATAAAGGCTGTTATCGTCAGCCAAGTAGTGGACAAGACAGAGAGGACAACCAGGGGAATTCGTAACGAAGAATGCTTGAACAATCGCCAGTACATGTATAGTATTGAAAACGTTGCTAAGGCGATTGAGAATGTATAGCAAAGCTGACTGCAATAGAGAAAGAGCTTCGAATATGACACTGTATCTGCTTGGCGTTCTGCTGGAAGGGATTTGTCGACGGATTGACCAAGTCCGTAGTTGGTTGTCCCTAGAGGAGGGCATGTTACTACTAAAACAAACAGCCGAATCTTGTGAGGACGTCCGTACATAATAGTATAATAGTATTATACCCGCTTGCAAAGATCTTAGGAGCTATCAGCTTCATGTCAATGCTTGCGGCTAACAACGATAAACATACAAAGGCGGCAATGCAAAGGTAATCATCATAGCCTGGAGGCATCCTCGTAAAGCGGCGTGCAATGCTTCGCAGGATTAAAGCTGAAAGAGCTGCGGGCCAGGTTGTAAAGACAGCGGCGTAGACGTCATTCTGGAGGCTGCTCATGGTTCGAGCTGATGGGGTAGTCGGTCAGAGGCGGGAAAACTTTTAAGATGGCGTAAACACAGAGACGAGAGATGGGTAGAGATATGTTAAAAATGGAAGGACAACGCTGTTTGTAGGAGATAAAAAGGCTGGGGCGTTGATCAATGGCATTCATTCAAATCAGTTCCATAGGGGCAGCTTTGGTGTTATACTGGCTCTGAATGAAGAAGGGATTAATTTCCTGTGGTAAGAGTGAGAAAACCTATGCTTCTATGGGAGGAGGCGACTGTCGAGGCAGATTTGTTCTCTTCTTTGTTTTAGGATCTTGCTTGAGTGCAAGTTACAAGTTATCAGCCTATACTGAGGCTTGGCCCTACAACGCAGTGTTGTACGCAGCGATATTGGACATTTGGAACAATAATGAAGAGGGAATTTCTTGCCATTGGACAGTACAGATGATTATCATGAGTTATGCCTAAGTGGACATGTCAGAGCTATCATGGCACTGGCCATTGCCAATAAAAAGTGCTGATTGCCTCGCGCCTCAGCCACGCTAAGCCTACCAAGCCTCCTTAGGTTGAAACTCGGAGTCTGCCCGTGATCAAAGTCTAGACTGGACTTTGGCATGTTGAAAGCCCAAGCCTTTGTGTGTTCACGCTTGCTTATTTTAGTTGAGTATATTGATAACTCGGCTTTATTCTTTTCTCCCACTGAACAGGCCCTAAGGCTAGCACGTCCCAATCGCATTTCTATCAGTCGTCGTTTTTTCTTTTCCACTCTTGCAGACCGAGCTCGTTTCTGTTTCTCGCATTAAACGCTGCGTTCAGGTCTCAACAGTTATAATGGCAACAGTATCACGGGACAACTTCAGTTTCCCATGGTCAATTACGTCTCCCTTTAACAACAATACCAACGCCCTTCATACTATCGCCGCTCCCGCATGGGTCAGCTCCCCTGATGTCCGAGGCACAATGGATATCATACAAAGCTGTGCTTTGACACTTGTTGCCTGCATCTACACCGCATTACACCTAAACGTCCCAACAAACTGCGCTTGGTATGCCGTCCTGTGGACCAAGACCAAGTGGGCAGCAATGGCTCTTGTTGCACCAGAATTCGTTCTTTTCATGGCCATCGACCAGTTTCAACAGGCGTTCAGGCTGAAGAACACACTTCGCCAACTCCAGCAAAATAGTGAAGGCGAAAAGAAATTTGCAGGTCTTGGTCTGGCTGAAATAGGATTCAAAACTAACTTATTAAACAGTTTGATATTGACTTGAAATATGCATTCTTTGTGGTTATGGGAGGAATTCGCTTGAACATAGACGATATCTTGTCACTTCCGGATTTGAACCCAGGCGCGTTCGAACTCGATTCCAGCGGGCGCCCAAGTCATCCTACTGCTCGTCTAAGCCCACAAGGCATGATACGGCTTGCGGAGAGAGGGCACTGGGTGCCAGTCGCAAGGAGCAAAATCGACGACAAAAGCAAAGCAGATTACTTTCAGAAGATTCTCGTGGTCATACAAGCGCTATGGATGGTGGTACAGTGCATCACGCGCAAGTATTATAACCTTCCTCTCACCCTCCTTGAGGTTCATACTATGATTCACGTTGCCTGCGCAACTTGTCTCTATATCTGTTGGCTCAAGGTACAAATCTTCATATGCCTTGTATATTTCCTTTGCTAATCATGTTCAATTCTTAGAAGCCGCTTGACATCCAGGATCCTGAAGTCCTTGTGCCATCCGCATGCAAGTTCCAGGGTGAGATTGCTCTGATGGTCCAGCAGCAGTTTTATTCTGATTGGGCACATTACCTTGCATTGGTCCCACCTCGTGCTGCACCGAGCGAGAACCCTCCTAGGGATAGATGTTGGGTCACTCTAGAATCTGAGACAGTGCTAGGCACAGGGCATGTCACGACCACAGGACTCGCCGTCAGTAAATCTAACGCTGGCGAAGATCTCTCTTTGGAGGTTACCTTAAAGTTTGTGGAGCGTTGGAATCGGATCTTTCAAGCCTTCTCCTTTACAGAACTAACCTCACTGCCCAAAAAGTTTGTCCACTTCCCACTCGATGGTGACGAAGAACAAGCCCCTGCAAGCCTGATACAAGATGATTTGGAACTCCTCCTATATCGGCTGAAACATTTCGAGAACCACGAAGATAGCTCGCCTCGCCTTATGCCCTTCAACGAGGACGAGAGTAACTTCAACGTCAAAACAGACGCGGAGGCCGGGGCTCTGGTCTTGTTAATCACTCTTCTTTCGGCCTTGTACGGTGGCCTTCACCTTATAGCCTGGAACTGGAACTTTCCTACACAAGCGGAGCATACGCTATGGAGAGTTAGTTGTTCACTCGTGGCTGGGGCGTACCCTTTATTCTTAATCATCTTTGGGATATTCGTGGCTCCCTTCGTGTTCTGCATTGACGCTCTGGAGGAGCGCGAAGACACTATCATCGGTTGGTCTTGGTTCATGATGATGGCTGTGTCTGTCGTTGTGAGGATATACATCGTGATTGAGGCCTTTGCAAGTTTACGGCTAGCACCAGTTGGCGTCTATTTATCGCCAGACCGGCTGCAAATGTTTCCTCATGCTTAGCTCTTTATTTAGTACCCTGTCACCACGTGTTGTACGTTGGGCTGTAATAACCCCCGTTTCGTTTATATAACGTCTTTCCCCTCCTTCTATTTCCCCCGGTGTTTCTTAGCTACGCTTCTTTGCCGACCGACACTCGACATTTTTGTAATCCTCTGCCACCGAAACATGTAAAAAACCAGGTGGGCTCAACACTGCATAGTCTAGTCGATACAGTGGACTCGTGGCAGCTATTTTTCGTCATGTCTGGTGAGTCGGAACCCGAGCAGCTTCAACTGTGTTGTGACCGCACTGACAGAAGTGCAGAACAGCGCAAAGTTTTTCTGGCTATCAGTGGACCTATTTCTTTTCCCTGAAAGAAGGCCCAATTCGTTCACGGGCTGAGCTGTTTTTAAAATCCGTGAATTGGCTTGCACTCCAAGAGTACGCGACGAGCAAGCGGGATGGAATCAACTGCTCGATCCTCATCGACATTGGCCTCGGCTATAACCACATGGTTCGGATCTCTTACGGATGGAGGCCGATGGGTCGCACGGCTGCAATTACCTCCCCTGGCCAACTTTGACTCCTCTGAACATGCCTTGGAGCCCACGGGCATTTGCGAGTTCAATACGATTGCCCTTCTGCGATAGAAGAACAGCATTCCTATCCTAGAAATCCACGCATTTGAGGCTCAATCTGACTGCAGCGTTAAGGCTGCATTTATGTTAATGGATTGCTTAGAGGGCATTGTTAGAATGGATTTGGGCATGATGATACTGCTATAGAGTAAATAAGCATTCTTAAGGGGTATAGTAAAGATTTATATAAGACAGTTTGCATTTGAATAATAGATGGATAACTGATCGAAACCATTCCTATAGGTCTACCTATCCACGGTCCAGCTACCCAAAATTGGGACAATCGTGCCTATAAATGCAGACGGGACGTGCTAACAAGGCCCCATACCAGGTCTAGGTGGCCCTTTTAATACCGCGACTCAATTCTTTAAAGCATGGGCGGCCCAGACCACATTCAGAATGTCCGATGAGCAGCTATGAGCAGCGTCTGGCGAATATACTAATGAAATTATCCCCTCGGTCTCTTCGTTCCTAGAGTCTATTCGCAAGTTCGCTAGTAGACTATCTATACGAGATTATGGCCCATTTCCTCTCTACTATGGTGACTTTGGCTATAATAACATTATTATCAACAACGAATATCACATTCTCAGCGTGATTGACTGGGAAACGACATTCGCTGGGTCGTGGGAGGTATTCGGAGACTTCCCTTTGAACATTTCAACAGTTTCACTGGCTCTGGATGTTCCATGGAATTACAACCATGATTGCTCTCCCTAGAGCGCCGAACTGGCTCAGAAATTTGCAGACCAGAGAGACTATATAGCAGCTATGAAAGAGGAAGAGGATAGGAGGGGAGGAAATTAGAAGTATCTATCGAAAGCACTAGAGAAGACAGCAATTGACAGCTGCGATGAGGCTGTTTTAGAATAGTAAGGTTAGATGGTACTCTAAAGTGATCGATCATTTTGTCGCTGAGAAATAAGTTCCCTCAGTCTACGCGATGGGTGTCTCATTTCGTTTTATGCTCAAAAAATCACAAGCGGAAGTATCAACACCGTTTAATGCCTCTGTGATGCCTGCAATGGTAGCCATAATACAAAACATTGCCAAATTCAAGAAGTCGAAAAAGTCATTGAACCACGCCGATAACGGGGAGGCTTCTCGGCTGGTTCTTGGACTGAGCACTCATGAGGCCCTACATTGTGAGAAGCATAGTCCCTTCAGGCAAAAAGTAGTACCTTCATAGCGTATAGGTGTGGCCGAGTTAACGATGTTTTTACTGCATTTGCCAAAGCCTCAGGTCCTATGGCTAACCTTCATTACCTTGACATTCGACTGCAAGCTGTCATCCTTGTCAACAGAAAGACTCCGCTTCCTAGCTGTTGGTCCTCCTTCGGTGTCCATAGAGGTAGAGGATACTAAGCTGTCGCGATTGTTCTGCGCAGCAGCGTCAAGTTCAAGAGTTTCCATCCTTTCCTTGATAAGATCCGAAAGCTGCGTCCCCTTTCTGAGACGTTCTCGGCCCTCTGCAGTAGAGCTTTGTGTCCCGTTCAAGTGGCGCTGGAGGATGGCGTCCACGGGCTCCATCCTCGGTGGTTCAAGATCCGCTCCGCCCTTAATGAACTCCTCGGTTACTGCCACAGCGCTGAAGAAGGCATTGCTATCCAATCTGTGGAGCTCTCTGAGCCAGTCTCTCCATGGAGTCGTAAGGAGTCCCTCCTGGTTTCTGAACGACTCGTTTGGTAGACAGCCGTGCGATAGAAGACATCGCATCATGGCCTGGTTTGTTTGCAGCCGAAACTCTCTCCAGAATGCAGGCTTTCGGATGGCATGATACAAAAGAGGAAACTGCAATATACCCAAGTCCGATGTCCGAAGGTAATATTCCGCGCAGTTGACCATGCCGGACTCTATCGCTACCAACATTGCGACTGCTTTTCGGTTTGAGCTACTGCTTGTCAACTGCTCTGAGCTATGGCTGGCGTTCGAGCGAGCTTGTAGCATCAAATGAGCGATCTCTTCCAGTCTCGGCAAAATCGTGAATGCGATGTCAGGGGCTTCAGCGTCGCAAAGCCGCGCGCAGATGATGGCGTCAGTGATGAACTTTCTGAAAGATGGTTGTTTGGACTTCTTCTGGTGGACCATCCGAGCCAGTTGTAGGTCCATGACAGAAAGAGCTGCGTTGGCGTTGAATTTGTCGTCGGCGATCCGAAGTAGAGGAAGGGCCCAGGTTGCCGGCTGGTCCAGGAATTCGAACACCGTCCGGTGCATGAATCCTACCGTCGAGTGTATTAGGGGATCGTGAGCATTTGACCCGCACAGGCATGCCTCTGCTAGGCAGACCTTTCGCTGGCGTACTTCCAGGAGACCGCCGCAGCGACTGCGTAGTCGTCCCTCCATACTCTCACATCTCGCCTTTTGCTTGGGTGGGGTCAGTGTTTTCAACGAACTGATCTTCTCACAATCCATGGCGTATTCGTCAAGATTTGCCAGGGCAAGAGTGTAGACCGAAACTTCATCTCCACGATTCCCCGACGCAATTTGTTTCTGGTAGCAGACCCTCAATATCTTGGCCATCTGCTCATGATAGCGCGGCTCGATCTTTTCCAGCATGTGCTGGAAGAGCTCTTCTAGTTCGGGAGGGAGGTCGTCCACTCGGCGAAACAACTCTTGGATGTTGTCGTAGGCTGCGAATCCCCCAAGCACAGACCGACACGCAAGGACGAGACGCCTGCTGCCTTGTCAATGAGTTGCTGTAAGATTATTTGAGGATCCACGCCGTCCGAAGAGTCTGCTGAGTGAAGGGATTCCATGTAAGGATGGGCACCAACAGTGCTATGCACGAAGCTTGTTATGTCGGTCTTGGTGAGATCCTGTAGCCGGAGCTTCGGCCCGGAGGAGAACGCGTCGACACACAAGGGAATCGGCCTGCTAGAAACCAGAACCTTGGTGCCTTGACTCTGAGCGAGCTGCTTGACAAACAAAACACCATCCAGGTAGTTCCCGGAAAATTCGTCCAATCCGTCAATAAAGAAGAAAATTTTTCGTTGGAGGTGAGATTGTTTGCCAAAGGCTTCAAACGCTGCAGCCAGTTCTGCGGCGGATGGCGGAGACAGGGGATCCGAGGATCTGCCTTGGCCTTCGAGTGTTTCCCGCCATAAGCGAGGAAGAAGGACAGGAACGAGTGACGGGGTTGCGTCCAGGATATGATACAGGATGGCTCTCGAAAGGCCGTCTTGAGATTGCTGCTCCTCTGTGCCCAAGCTCCAGAAAAAGAAAGAGCCAACTGTGAGTTCAAGCGAGCCAGCCCATTCCTGTAGTAGCCCTATCGTCTTGTCGTGGGTATAAAGATACTTCATCAAGGTGGACTTGCCGCTGCCCGCTTTGCCTGAGATCCAATATGTCCCGGATCCGACTTGCAGCCATTCAGACAGGTCGTCCCATTCCACGTCATCATGGGGAGGCTTAAGGGCCCATTCGAACGTTCTCGAGTGCGCTTGTACAACAGCGTCCCTCCTATCATCCATGCTTCGAAACCAGAGAATGGTTAGGACGTTTTGCTGGCATACCGCCGCGTATCGTTCCTCAGCAGCCTCGGCCATGAGGTCATGGCGGTCGCTGGTTGCGTCGCGAATCAAGCGCAGGGTCTTGACATCATGGATATCTTCCAGATCCTCTTTGGCCATGACTTTGAGTATGTTCAGGTCGCGCTGCTGTTCGTTGTCCCGAGCAGGGAAGAGCTGATGCAGCCTAGAAACAAAGTGCGATAGTTCCTGAATAAGTTTCTCGAACTTATCTTTGTCGACAACGACCCATCGAATTTTCGTCGAGGCTGAGGTGCTTTTTTGTGTTTCGTCGCTTCGGACTTGCAGGGTGTTGAACTTTTCGACAAACGTCTCCATGCGCACTCTGCTAATTCTCGCAACGCGTTTTTCAATGGGAGGGTATGGCTTGTCCGACGGCCGGGGTTGCAGGCCGTATCGTCCCTGCAGCCTTGAGCTCTCACTCAAGAGAAGTTGAATGCCTGCTAAAATCTGCTCGACGGCTGAAAAAGTCGTTGGATTATTGAGTTGCCGGTCATGTTCCTCCTCGAGCAGACACACGCGGTGTGCCCATTGCAAAAGTAGCGCCTTTTCTATGTGAAGCTTTGCGTGTAACATCTCGTAGTCGCGGCCCATTGAACCTAAGGAAGAGATCATCGAAAGGAGATCGATACAAGTGTTGAACGACCCTACCAGGCCTAGCACGCCCAGGGTAAGGCCCACGGCCTCCATCTCACTTTTAGCTCAATAGCAGTTGGTTGCGTGAGAATGCAGCGTGCGCAATGCCATTCCAATATGATCCAACTAGCCTCGTTGCATAGGCGCTTATATACCGATATTGGCTTTTAGTCATCACACCCGAGTGCCTGTTGTGCCACCGCACTAGATGGGTCTGAAAGGCGAGTAACTGGCTGCCTGGCAATCTGCCTGGTACTCTGCCCAACAGTCTACCTAGTAGTCTGCCTATAAGGCGTACAATACAGTAAACCCCTTATATTTTTGCTGTACCGTATCTGTAGCGGGGTATTGACCAGATTCTGGCTTTGTGCTCACAGAAGCTATGCAGCCTGATTAATAGGGCTTGCGTACCTATTGAAAAAAAACTGTAGCTTATTTGCTATGCTCTATGATAATTCACTGTTGAGAGAGCTAATTATAGGCTAAAGTGTGATACGGTAGCCAGAGGGTAAATAGTACACTAAGCTAACATCCATTTAGGAGGTTGATTATAGTATCAATGGCTTTTATACCAATGATATCACTGCACAATTGTTGCATCAACAAAACAATTAATCAGCTATCAGTTGACCATCTCCTCCATCACAATAAATCGGCTGGAATGCCGAGTCCTTCGCGTTTAGGCTAAGAAATCCGGTACGCAACCTTGTAGCCAGATATCTTCCCATCCCTGAAAGCTTGGAACCCCTTCTCAATGCCCTCCAGTCCACCTTCAATGAGCTCTGGATTGTTGGGTCGGATTTGCCCTTGGCGTAGAAAGTCAGGCAGCTTTTCATAGAACTCCGAGGCAAGCTCGTGATCTTCTTTGGAGGCCTGAGATGTGTTAGTAGAGAGCGGTGGTGTGGGTGGTAATAGAGAAAACCGGCCAGGCTTACAGGTAGGAAGTTGGAACCCATCTGCTGATCTTTCAAGAACGAGGTAAAGACGAGAAGAGATGTCACTTTGGTCTGCGGTGTCACATTTTCTGTATTCTCCCTGAATGGCCGGACGGTGCATAGAGTACCGCCTGAGGGGCGAATCGCTTTGGAGGCAGTGGCAGACGATGTCTCGTTGCCAATCGTGTCGAATACATACTCCACATCGGGCAGAGCCTGCTGAATCTTGGAGATGACGTCGGGATCTTTGTAGTCGAAGACGTGCTTGGCGCCAAGGGAGCGAAGGAGAGGGAAATGGCGAGGACTGCAGACTGTCGCGACACGGAAGCCGAACAGAGCCGCAAGCTGCACCGCGTAAAGGCCAACGCTAGCTGGTTAAATATGAGTAAGAGGTTAATATCAGAAGTATAGATGGGAAACGTACTGCTTCCAGCCCAAACGAGGAGCTGCACATCGGAGCCCCGTGTTCGGTCAATGTGAAGGCTCTTGGATCGGAACAAGGCCATCCACGCCGTCGCCGCAGCGAGTGGTACGGTGACAGCCTGTTCGAGTGGCAAACCGTCGGGGACTTTGAAGCAGATGTTCTCGTCGGCGATGGTGTACTCGCTGTAGGCTCCCTGACCTTTGACTTGACCTATCGATCAGGTTGTGGTGTCAGCTATGTCTTGTCTTATATGCCAATGGGCTAGGACTTACCTCCCCAGATGAGGCCGGCAATCTTGTCACCCGGTTTGATCCGAGTAACCTCGCTTCCAACAGCGGCCACCGTCCCGGCAAAGTCGCAGCCCATGACGCTCCCATCCCCAAAGACGCCGCCGTCAAAGCAGAGCACGTCGGTAGGATTCTGAGCTGCCACATCGACCTTGACTAGAGCCTGGCGGGGTCCGGGCTGTGGCACGGGGATAGTCTCCGCGATGAGTGTGTTCTTGCCGTCTCTTTCCCTGATGACCAGGGCTTGACATGTCTTAGTCGCCATGCTGCTGAAGTTGAATTGCTGTCTTGGTCGGATACCACTGAGAGTACGTGCAGGTGGACGAAAGACGACGGGTGCGAGCTTGAACAAGCGCATGATGAAGGGGAAAGATGACAAGTGTTAAGCAGTTGGGAAGGCAGGGGGGTTTTGAATTCTAACATGTCGATAGTGAGCTCACTGCTTATAAATAGGATACTGGGAGTAACTGCCGGAGATGGTCACTTTCAATGCAAAGTGATGATGAATGCATGAATGAGTCGACTGTCTCAGATCTGGGAAAAAAGAGTGGCGTGGCTGACAGAATAACACCGCCATTATCATGTACAAGGACTGCAGCAAGCTGTGCAGATGATTCCGTCAACCTGGGTTACGCTTCTCGGAAGAATTACCTTCGCAGGCCAAACCAACGGAAGCCGTGTCCATAATTACCCCACATGACCCGCTCGAGGAGCACTCGGATAATCAACTCTGTTGGGCGTGCCCGTTTGATCATTTAATCTTCTGTCTCTCGGCGCTTCCTCCCCCTTGCGGCCTTGTCTTGTCTTGTTCGGTCATCATCTCAGCAAGCCCGAAATCGGCTGTTACGACAGTTTCAAGATGACGATGCGTTCCCATTTTGCTTGGTACGTAACGATGTCGACTGACGACACATCACATCGCATCCCCACTCGGCGACGGAGCCTTGTGCTGATCCGTGAGCGTGAGAGGACAGCTTCGTCTGCAAACGCCGAAAGCTCAAGTGCGACGAGGTCAGGCCCGTCTGCGGGCAATGCAAGAAGTCGTCGCGGTCGTGCGACTTCCCAGACGAGTTCATTTTCCGGATTGTGAACCGTGGCGAGTCCGGCAATGGCGTTGCCGACCGGGAAAACGAGGTCTTGTCCTTCGAGGACGACCAGGTCTGGATCGACGTCCCCAGAAACCGTGTGTTACCGTTCCGCCGTTTTCACCGTTGGTCCAGGGCTAAAACGTCTGTTTGTCGATGTAGTCAGTTTCGTTCCTCCCTCTGTGGTTTGCGAGCCGACGCCTGCGCCAAGCTCGTCGATTGAGCCCCCGACGAAGCGTCCAAGAGTGAGTCGCGAAAGACCAGACACACAGAACCAAGACCACAACTATGGCTTCTCTGATGGAAGCAGCTACGGCGGAGTCTCGGCTTCTGCCGTTTCAACTCCGTTTCCAGCTTCGTTTGACCAAAGCCCAGCCCATCAAGAAGCACTGGGATCTAATACGGAACAACATGCACAATTTACTGCCGACGAACACATCATCGCGCTACGCTTGATGAGACACTTCAAGGAGGGACCTTCCCAATGGTAGGTAGAGTCTTCCTCTTGTTGCTGTATTAATTAACACTGCCGTGACAGGATGGACCTCTTCGACACCGCGGCGTACTACTCAAATGTGGCCCCCATAAGGGCAACGGGTAGCCCTTTGCTCAAGTCATCCATATGCGCCTTGTCTGCAAAGCATATGCATCGCATTCAATCCGCAAAAATTAGCACTGAGCATCACCCGGCGACAACGTTGGACGACGGCAGGATCAACTGGGGATTTCACTCTACCGAGTACTACCATCGCGCGATCGGCCATTTACAAGCGGCTGTCCGAAATGACAAGATTGGTCCGGACTCGTCCAGCACCGACAGAGAGCGTGAATGCATATTCACGGCCGTCGCTATTCTCAGCACGTATGAGCTCATGGACAAACCGGGAACGGCTTGGAGAGCCCACCTGAGCGCCCTGCCTCTGTTCTGCAGCCCGCCTGGAAGCTCACGAGCGGCCGCGGCTTTAGGAGACCAGGTGACTACCATCTGTAGGCCGGTGTTTTGGTCCCTAGCGCGACAAGACTTTTTATGCGCCTGTGAGATGCCATACAGACAGCCTCGGACGATTTATTCGAACGTTGCTAACGCTAGAGACAGTTATTAGCGAAACCCAGACGCGACTCAGCTTGGACGACGCCCAACTTTGGCACAGCGCAGGATTGAGCTTGGCAAGCGACGAGAGAAGCGCAGATCCATACGGAAGCCCCTCGGGTCCCGTCGTCATGGGCAGTGCCAACGACAACGAAGAGGACAAAAGGGCCAACGAGATGATCTGGCTCTTGAGCAAGATCATAAACTACTTGACAAAAGGCGATGCACTGGTGCCGGAAGACTACGCACGCCCGGCCAAGGAGAGATGTCCGGTCGGTGTGACTCAAGAACAGTTGCTCGAGAGGTGGAGGACACTGGATACAGGACTTCTAGACTGGTTGTCCCGCCTGCCGCTCTCGTTTACGTCAAGCGCGCGCACATCGCTTGTAGCACGGCCGGGGGACTCGAGAGACACTGACGGCTGTTTAGCGCACCTCGAGAAAGTCTGGTACGACGTACCGCTCTGCGCAGCCGCGATGCTGAGCTATCACATGGCTCGCATCCTCCTCTTAGTCAACCGTCCGCATGAATCGACCGCGATCCGATCCTCTGTAACGTCTCGACTACGAAGCTACGAATACACACAGCAGGAATCGATTCGTCACGCGAGGGAGATATGTGGCATTGTCCTAGCGAACCCGCCGGATGCAGTGCTGCTACACTCCTTGGAACCTCTCTACGTGGCAGGGCAAGCTCTTCGCTCATTTGGCGAAAGGAGCATGATCATCAAGTTGTTCAGGGACATTCAGAAGAACATTGGCTGGTCGACTTCGTATCATGTTAGCAAGTTGCAGCAGGAATGGCAACAGGGAGGGGACTGGGTAGTGGACGACGATATTTCTTAGGTCTGCTCTGCTTTGGAATACGACAGAACCATCGTATCATGTCACTCGCTATCTTTGGAAGCAATTTCTAGTTACCTCATGAGTTTAGTTGCTGGCCGGGAACACGGTGGCTCAAGGGGGTTGATGTGCTTGGATATTGTCGTGGGTGTGTCTGTGTTTAGCCTATCTTCTAATTATTTGACGACGCCGACGAAGAATAGATGGTAACAGGAATCGTGTATTTAGTGCTTAACGCAGCCAACGCATAAGGAAAACATATATAACCACCAGTTCGTTCTAACAGTCCTAGTGTATCGACACCCTTAATCACTTTGTACCCCTTCAAGATGGTCAAGGACAATCCCAGACAGTCCTGCAAACGTCGTGTTTGCATTTGACAAGACCTGCACACTAACACGCAACCCGAATTCCTTGAAGATCCAGGACTGAAGTTCGACACCGATCATGGAGTCGATGCCGTGACTCGCAATAGAAACCCCGTCGTACTTGAAGTCCTCTACCTGAGAGCCCAGGATCCGCGCCGCTCGCTCCATGATGTGCGACGCGATAGCAACAAGCGCTTCGTCTCGGGGGAGGCCGGAAATTGCAGCGTCGAAGCCCTTAGAGCCGGCCGTCTCTCCGGTCTTGCCCGTTGCCGCGGCGAGGGCCTCGACCCTGTCGATGACTGGTCGCATGCGTTCGTCCTGATACCAGAATGCATCCGAAAGAGCCAATCCGCTCATGGCCTCGAGCATGGGCTTGGGCTCAAGACCAAGGATCAACTGAACATCACCGAGTTGGACGTCCTTGCCGTTGGATGCCGCGCCCTGAAGAATGGATGCCTCGAATCCATCGAGCATTTCACGCTCGCTGACGCTGAAGGGCATCTTGCGAGCCAGCGACTCGGCAATAGCTGCGTTCTCGGCCACAACGCCAACGTCCTCGACCATGGGCAAGGCAAGGGAGCTCGCTGCGAGGCCTCGTCGGCGTCGCTGCAGCGCCAGAAAGTCGAGATAGCTGTTGGCTGCAGCGTAGTTGGCCTGTCCTTGGTTACCCAGCACAGCCGAGATGCTGCTCGTCATAAGGAAGAAGTCTAGCGGCGTGTCGCCAAGCGCTTTGTCGAGTGCGATGGCCGCTGATACCTTGGGGCGCAGCACGGCTTGGTATGCCGAGAAGGTCATGCCCTCATATAAACCATCCTGCAACGACATTAGTTTCTCTTCTTTCATCATCACTAAGGGGAGGATGCAATTACTTGAAGAGTCATGGCGGCGTGAACGACACCTTTAATGGCGCGATGGGCAGTCACATCGGAAACAACCCTAGCAACAGCCTCCTCGTCACCTGCGTCTGCGCAAAAGACGTCGACGTTGGCTCCTGATTCTTTGAGGCGATCAACGACGTTGGCGGCTTCTGGCTTAGCAGTCCCGGATCGAGAGACAAACACGAAGTTTCTGCAGCCCCTTTCGAACATCCAGGTCGTCAAGCTTCGACCGAGGCCACCGAGACAGCCAACAAGCAAGTAAGCGCTGTCGCTGCTAAAGCGAACAGGATCACGGGAATCGCGCGACTAGTAGCAGATTCCAAGTTAGCAGGTGATAAATAGATATTGCACGCATCGGGTTGACAACAATCACAATTACTTACCTTGATCTTGTCTTGGCCATATCCGAAGCTCAGAACATTAGTGGATGTTTCGGTCATGATGCGGCGGGCGTTATTCAAATCAGCCAGCTCTTCCACGCGGAGACTAGGAGATGTCGACAGCTCCAGGCTTCCGAGCACATCCACGCTGGCTTGGAGCGTGCGCTTCGCGGCAGCCGGGTCATTGTTCAACGATTCGGAGATATCACGGACCTGAACCCCCACACCACGAGCAAACGGACGCGAGTCGAGTGCGTAGTCTTCAATAGATATATCGCTGAAGACGAACGTGGAGCCTCGCGGCATAGAAAGCCAGGACTCAGTGACCATCGGAGTCGGTGCTCCTGCGACGACTAGGACACGTCCTTCGGGAGCTGAAAGCAGCGGCTGCACCTTGACGCTATCACTGGGCACTTTGGACACACTGAAGCCGACGTGTGCTCCTAGTTCAACAACAGCCTGCTCAAAGAGTGGCGCGGCAGTGGGCAAGAGGAACACATGGTCGCCGGGCTTGGCGCCAGCGTCGGTCGTAATAAGAGTTGCGTCGACAGCTTTGACAAGATGGGGTAGCAAGTGAGCTGCCTTCTCCAGCTGGCTGCTATAGGGAAGCTTAGCAAAGGCGGTCACCACGACACGAGACTCCAGTGAGCTTTGGGCGAAGGCAACGACGGCTTGGCCGCATAGCCCAGCGTCGAGAGCACTGCCGGTGCGTCTGACGATGCCAGTGACGAGGCGTGCTCGCCCGGTAGCGCGCGAAGAGAGAATGTCCTTGCTGAAGCCAGCGAAGAAGACCTGGATCTCAGCTTCCAGGGGTGCAAGCTCCACAGCGGCCGCAGGAGACGCCTCGAATACGACTTCGTTGTCAAGGATAATACCCTTGTAGGTTTTATCTTCAGAGATTGTAGTCAGGGTCCCTTCTTCTTCGCCAAACATCAGCTTGTTGTACTCGTCGTTGTTCACGAGACGAGGAACCAAGACCTTGGCGTCTTTGGTTAGCCAATGCTCGAGGTCACCTCTCTTGGAGCCATCGGTTGCCTTGAGTGTGGAAATTCTCTGCTGAACCAAAGCCGCGACCTTTTCCAGAGGCGCGTCGATATCGGCATCCACTAGGCTGATTCGAGAGGAAATCGACTCAGAGCGTACAGCTCGCAGGAACCCTTGCGGCGTACCGCTAAAAGCCGAGTCTCCAGAGTTGGACCCTCGCGTGACCCAAACAATGGGATTGTTGGACTGCAAGATGTTCTTGATCGCACCCCACGTGTCCTCAGTCAGTGCAGTTGTCAAGAGGGAGCCGTCGGAATCGTCAATGACAATGTTGTCGAGAAAGCGCTCAGTCGAGTTGGTGTCCGCGGTAGCGAGTGGGACGGCGCTGGCGTTTAGAGCACTGGCGAGGGAAGTATCGTTGGATACATGGAAGACGGTGGTGTTTTGGTTCTTCTCAGTTGCCACGCCCAAAGCTTCCTCGGCTTCGACTGACGGCTCCCAGACAACCTTCGTGTAAGGTTGCTTCGGCTCTGGCTCCAACAGCTGGGGCGGGACGGCCGCCTCGTATGCCACGAACTTCCAGTTCTTGATGTCCAGAAGACAGTTTCCAGAGGCACTGAATAGTTGCACTTTGCCAGAGAAGTCGCGATGCGATGCTCGTTCCGCCCAGGCCGTACAGCTAGCTTCATGGCCCTCGTCTTGGTCTGTCGGAAACTTGATGGTCATCTCCTCGATCTCAACAGGGATCACTCCCCAGGGCATATCCTTGTGCAGACCACGATGAACGGCGGCGATGACGACGTGCAGACAACCGTCGATGGTGGACGGATGCATGAGATAGCGAGACTCGTCTTGCATAATAGTACTCGACGTCTGCACCCGGACATCGGCTGATGCAACACGCTCCTTGCCGTTCGCTCGGACGTTGTTCATGGTCTGAAAACTCGGGCCGTACTTGAATCCGACGCGGTGGAAAGACCGATACCAGCGCTTGCCGGAGACCTGCTGGTGCAACTGGCTGGCGCTATATGGGCAGCCTGGCTCTTCGTTGGGCATCTCCTTGGGCTGTAGCTGAATCTTTCCAGTGCTGTGTCTGGCCCAGTTTCCTCCCTCGACGGACTCAACGGTGAAGTTGTACCAGTCAATCTCGGCGGACGACTTCTCAAGCCGGGTGTGTACTTCGACACCGTCATCGGTCTCGGGGATGATGAGTGTCGTATGGAAGCTGATATCCCTAAGACGAACAGCCGAGGCATCCTGCGGCTCAAGGTCTAGCTGCTGAAGTAGTGCCTCAATGGCCAGCGACACATAACCCGCCGCAGGGAAAACGACGTCGGTGCCAAGCGTGTGGTCAACAAGCCAAGCCACGTCGCGCTGGCGCAGCACGTTCTTCCAAGTTGACACGTTGGTGGACAGACCAAAGATGCGACGACCGAGGACATCGTGCCGGGGGAACTTGGACTCTCGCAGCTCCTGCATGGCCCGAGGCTGGTACCAGTGTCTACGCTCGTAGTTCCACTGGTAGCGAGGTAGGTCGGGCAAGTAGCGAGGCGTGCTGCCGTGTTTTCCGCTGCTGGAGGAGAATGGCGATGTTCCGATTTTGTTGACGAGACCGAAGTCAATGTCTGCCCCTCGGTTGAACAGTTCGCCCACTGTCTTGAGGAGTGCCACGGCGCTATTGGTGTTGCGCATCAGCGAGGGCACGTATTGCATGTCGTAGCCGTTGGACTGGACGACCTGCTTCACCGGTCCGCCCAGTGCTGCGTGCGGTCCAATCTCAATGAGAATGTTAACGTGACTGAAGTCGGAACTCGGCTCTCCCAGTGTCGCCAGGGCCGTGTTGAAGAGCACGCGGTTGCGGAGGTTGTCACACCAGTAAGCAATAGATAGCTCCGACTCCTCGACCTTGGACCCGGTAACGGAAGACACCATGCCGACGAGAGGACGACGCCAGCTCAGGTGCCTCTCGTCCAGGCCCTGGTGAGCCTTCAAGTAAAGGTCGGCATACAACGGCGCAACGGCATCCATCTGGCGTGAGTGGTAGGCCTTGCCCGTCTTTAGCAGCCTAGCAAAGACGCTGGACTGGTCCAGAACTTGCTTGAGCGAGACAATATCTTGCTCACTCCCGCTCATGGTAACGCTACCGGGGGAGTTCTCGCAGGCAATCGTCAGGCGCTCCGCCACGTCCGGCTCCAGCAAGTTGATGTACTCAACGACCTGCTCGGCTCCCAAACCGACGGCCAACATGCTTCCGACAGGCGCCGCCCTGGCAACGGCGTAACCGCGGAAGTACGCTGCCACGATGGCCTCCGGGGCCGAGATGCGACCAGATGCGTATGCGGCCGCGATCTCACCGCTGCTGTGACCGACCGTTACCTCGGGCTCGATGCCCCACGACGCCAGGAGGTCGACAATGGCGATCTGGATGGCAGTGCAGGTGGGTTGTGAGATTTCAGCTTCACCGATGCGGCTCGACTCGGCTGGTTCCTCCAAGATTTCCTTCAGGGTCCAGGATGGACGAGGCTGGATGTTCTGCAGCACGTGGTCGAGGCGGTCTATGGCCTCTGCGAATTTGGGGAACTTCTGCATGGCTTCGTAACCCATGCGAGCCCACTGAGCGCCCTGGCCTGTCATCACGAAACCGATCTTTGCAGGCCGACTTAGTTTGGTCCCGTAAGAGAAGTTTGAAGTATCGAAAGCCTCGCTTTCGTGACCAGCCTCGGCAACGGTATACCCGCGCGAGGCAAGCTGAGAACGCCTTTGGTTGAGCGAATAAGCTAAGTCGACGAGGTGGTAGTCTCCGGCAACCGCCTGGTGCGCCTTGATGTTACGCTTGAGAGTCTTCTCGTCGTGTGCGCTCATGGTGACTAGCAACGGCCGGTCGGAATCGCGGTAGTCGTAGTTGGCCGTGGCAAGGGGCTTGCCGTGTTCGTACCACGGGCAGATGCTCTCGATGGACTCGATGACCAGGTGCGCATTGGTGCCTCCGTAGCCAAAGGACGAAACACTGGCGCGGCGAACGTCGAATTCTGCGGGCCAGGGCATGAGGTTCTCGACGATCTTGACGTTCCACTCCTTATCCTTGATATTGGGGTTGAGAGTCTTGAAACCGTAAACACCGGGGATCTCTGCCTTCTCTGTCATGAGAGCCGCCTTCATCGTGGCGAAGATGCCAGAGGCCTAATAGCATAGGCGTCAGCTTCAAGTTCATCTTAATGGGGCAGATTTCGCTACTTACAGCCTCACTATGTCCAATGCTGGCTTTCGCAGCACCCAAAAGCAGTGGTTTCTGTCTGCTCCTCGAGTCGTTCATCCCTAGGGACACAGCCCTGACTTCGATCGGGTCACCGGTGGGGGTTCCAGTCCCGTGGCACTCCAGGTAGGCCGTCTTGTTGGGATCTAAGTTGGCTCGCTTATAGGCATGTCGAAGGACCTTCTCCTGTCCCAGATCGTTTGGATAAGTAATACCCATGCCTTCAACTTTACCGTTCGTGTTCACGGCAGATGATCGAATGACACCCCTGAGACAGACAAGGTTAGTTCTCAAACCTCTTTACTACGCAGCGTCGAGTTTGTGAGTCCTACCGTATCACGTCTCCGTCTTTAATAGCATCGGAGAGTCGTTTGAGGTAAACCGCACCAATACCTTCGGCTCGTCCATAGCCGTCTGCGCGCTCATCGAAGGTGTGGCATCTGCACAGTCAGTAAGCATCATGCCAAGTTCTGTTGGCCGAGACAGAATGCTTACTCGGAGGTAGGAGAAAGAACACCTAGCTTGGCTGTGTTCATGTGTTGATCCTGTAAGACTTTTATGAGAATCCTGTTTTTTAATCAGGGTCTGAAGTAGGTAGGAAGCAAATACTCACAACAATCATGATGAGGTTGCTTCCGATGGCAAGCGCGGCATCGCAGTCTCTAGCACGGAGTGCATGGCAAGCGTTGTGGATGCCGTACACCGAAGAAGAACAAGCGGTGTTGATGACACAGCTAGGACCAGTCAAGTTGAAGGTGTTGTTGACTCGGTTGCTGATGATGCCAGGATCGACACCAGTGGCTGCGTAATTGTGTCTAAAGTCGCGCTCGAAAATGGACATTTGCTGATAATCACTGGTAAATGTAGCCATGTAGACACCAGTGTTTGACCCGGCAGCTTTCTCAAGAGGCACTCCTGCATTCTCGAAAGCCTCGTAGCAGACTTCGAGGACTTTGCGCTGCTGCGGGTCAAGCCACTGTGCTTCGATAGGTGTCATGTTGAAGAAGCTAGGGTCGAAATCGACGGGGTCCTCATCAAGGAAGTAACCGCCCATAGCTGAGAACGATCCTGGGCGCGATAGGTTGGGGTGGTAGTGTGCGTCGATATTGAAACGGCTACTGGGAACACGAGGCGTGCGGATAGACCTCTTCTCGCGAAGCAAGTCCCAAAACTTGGACGCCGAGTCCACAGATCCCGGCAAACGACAGGCTGATGAATTCATTTGGGTTAGATAACTGAAGTAGCTGGCGGTTGGAATATGATATCTGCTTACCCATGCCGACAATGGCAATTGGCTCGAGTGCCGAGTCGGCCTCTTCAATCATCATAGGCATCTTTGCTACGGTTCAAGCGTTTCCTCGGGGATTGAAAGACGATCGTTGCTCCGAGGGCCGTCAGTAATGGCGAATGTTGTAGTTTCTCTTCTCACATAAGGTAGATGACTGCTCTTGGATTATGAATCTGTCGAGCGCTTTGCTACTCATCGTGATACACGGGCAGTCCTGAGGTCTTATCTATCGTTTCCTTCTATCCATTTCCGTTATACCAACTGGCCCGACGGACAATAAACGGCGATATCATCCAGACTTCCGAACTTGGCATACGTTTCTCGTCACCGATGTACCGTCTTTCGGTGGCCGAGATTGATGCCGGGAACTCAAACATGTGAAACACCTAAACAGAAAAAGAAAACAGTGAATTCTCGTATAGGATCTACACGCGGATAATCTGGTGTGGGTTGCATCCCGAGCCCTGCATATTAGGAAGCTGCCGTCTTCGGGAATGTATTGATAACTCTTGGTCGCATTATGCATGTTTTCTGCGGGCCTCGGACCGCGTAGCACGGCTCCGAGTCCCACATCGAAATCATGCTTCCTGATTTCCGTCCGTTTACCTTATGCCGACCTTCGGCTATACTGTCTTCTATTCTAAGTACTTGGCTAGTCTAAGAATCTGTGAGGGTCCAATGTCTATAGGTCGGCTGTATAAGGACCCGACAATTCCTCCCACATACTATCTCGGAACTAGAACTCATCGCTATAGACTTATAATTTAGTCTCGTTGCCAGCACCGCGACAACATGTCACCATCCAGAACCGACGAGAAGACCCGGCTTGACTTTGCCATCATCGGCGCAGGTACGACCTTTGATTTGGTCTTTTTGAAAGCTGTACTAATCACATCATTATTAGGCTGGTATGGTCTCACAGCCGCCAACACCCTCTTGAAGCTACAGCCAGGCGTCAAGTTGGCCGTCTTCGACAAATATGACACGGTTGGAGGAACGTGGTCCAAGGACCGCATCTACCCAAACCTCGTCGCCCAAGTCGAGTTTGGATACTTTGTAAGCATGCAAGCCTTTACATATTTTGACGTCAGTAAATATAAGCTAATAAACGTTGGAAACCAGAACTACCCGTCTACACCAATGCCCGCAGATGGCAAGTTGGGCAACAACCTAGTGTCCGGGGACATGATCTGGAGATACCTGGACAAGTACGCGCAGGACAACGACCTGAAGCGTCACATCAGATTCAACAGCTGGGTGTCCAAGGTCGAGCGCAATCCTGTCGGTGGCTGGCTCGTGACGGCCAACGGCCAGACCGTCGAGGCGGACAAGGTCATCTGCGCCGCCGGCATCACGACGCAGGCCAACAAGCCGGGGTTCCCCATCGCCGATGATGCCATCCCTGTGCTCCACGCCGTCGACATTGCAAAAAACGTCGACAACTTTAAGAAGCCGGAGAACGAGCATTTCGTGCTCCTTGGTGCCGCAAAATCTGCGTACGATGCCGCATACCTACTGAGCACTCTTGGCAAGAAAATCACTTGGTCCGTTGTTGTTCATCTAGAATCTGTCCGTCGCTGACATTGTTTTAGGGTCATTCGTGATACCGGATCTGGCCCAATGCCAATCATGCCCTCCAAGATGCTCGGCAAGGTACGAACAGACTTGTTAACCCTTTTCTTCTATCCCTGGGGCACTAGTAAGGCGGCAATCAAGCTGACGATGATACTATAGAACACAATAACCATCGGCGCCAACCGTCTCGCAACTTACCTCAGCCCCTCGCTCATGACAACCGACACCTGGCTCGGCTCCTTTTTCCACAGAACCGTGCTGGGCCGCTGGTTGACCAAGGCCAGCTGGGGCTATGTCAGCAGCCAGGCCAACAAGGCGGCCGGCTTCGGCGGCAAGGCCGGCAAGGTCGAAGGGCTGAAGCCCCAGATTGAGGACAACAGCTGCTTCTGGTGCGAGAGCTCCATCGGGCTCATCACCATGGAGGACTTCTGGAGCACGCTGAAGAAGGCCGACATCCGCATCGTCCGGGACAGCGTCGCCTCGGCCGACAAGGCTGGCGTCACGCTCAAGAAGACGGGCGAGCGCATCGACGCCAACTATGTCATCTACGCCACGGGCTGGGGCGACCACTTCGACTTCTTCTCCCCGGAGCTCAAGGAAGAACTCGGCATCCCGCCCTACGGCGACGCCACGGTTCCCTCTAAGCCGGGCATCAAGATGGACCCGTGGTATTTCCACGACAAGGCGGCCGACCAGGTGCTCGCGCGCAAGATCCCGTTCCTCGCCGCGGGCCCCAAGGACCTGAACGGGTGGAAGCGCGAGGCCGGCCGCATCGTGACGACGCGCCGCTGGCGTCTGTACAACCGCGTGGTGCCGCTGTCGCTGGCCTCGGACGGCGACCGGTCGCTCGTCGTGCTGGGCCAGATCCACACGACGCAGACGCCCACCATCTCCGAGGTGCAGTCGCTCTGGGCCGTGGCCTACATGCTGGGCGACATCGACCTACCGCAGGACGAGGACGAGATGGTCCGCGAGATTTGCGAGTGGAACGCCTGGACGCGCCGTCGTTACGGCGCCGTGGGCGAGCGGTATCCCTACGCGCTGTTCGACTGGATCTCGTATCTGGATCGGTTGCTGGGAGATCTGGGTGTGAAGTCGCAGCGCAACGGCAACGCGCTTGTAGACTTCTTCAAGCCCTACGGTCCTAAGAGCTACCAGGGTGTTGTAGACGAGTACATGGCCATTCGTCCCAAGAAGACCAAGGGAAAGGTGGGAGCCGGTTCCGACCAATTTTCTGAGTAGACCAGTTGGGGTGCTTCGCATAAAGTGATAGTATACATTGCTATGGTCCAATAACATTCTGCGATGATGGTTGAGTCGCTGAGGGGTAGAATTTGTTTCCAGTGTAGGGAAGAGCAAAACGTCTAGCTGCAGTATGAAGACTCTCTCGGGTATGTAGAGTTAGCTAAGAAAGAAGACAGCTTTTCTGTAGTCAACACTTCAAAGTCGACTAAGACGGCAGACCAATAAGTCTTTTGATTTCTTTCTCGCTGTGAAAACGACTCGATTGACCACCTGCACCATGTTCTTTAGACTATACGGCTAACAGAGTGATCCTTCGCGCCTCCACTCTTGGAACGCATCTGTCTTGAAGGGAGAGGTAGATTCTTCTTGACCTCGTCTATGCCATGGTTAATATTAGAAACGTCCATTCCGAATAGTCAAGATGGAAGAAAAAGTTGTGCATACCTACTAGCGATGTCGTGTTCGTTTTTGTCTGGACTAGCAGCTCGACCTTGCCCGCTGGGTTGATCACTTTGGGGTCATTTTTGTTCTCGTCGAGTATATCTACGACTACGTCGCCGACTACCTTCACGTCCATGCTCTTGTTGACTGGTACAGTCGCATCGTTGTTCAAGATTGGTGCGGCGGCTTTATCCTCAACTGGCACAACTCTCTCCTTCTTGCACGTCTTCTCGACGGCTTCACTCAGCTTAAAAAAAGCATTGTGTTCTGCGTACCAATTCCACGCGCCCGTGTAAGTTGTTGAGCACCCCTTCAGTGCTCCGTGCCCTATAGCAGCCAACAGCCCTTTCGCACCATATAAAGCGAGAAACACCCCGCGACCTAACGCTGTCAAATTCGTTCTCTGTGTTGTGGTGTCCACGGAGCAGGCGAAAGAACCTCCGTTGTCGCACATGGAGCCTTGAATCGTCTCATCGCCCAACTGAAACACGACAAACATGGTCGACAAGGCGAGGACCGTCAGCGTGTGCTTGGCGACTGGGATTAAACATGAGAGTGACGACGGCGGCTGACGATTTTGCGGGGAGCCAGCATGAGATTCTGTGGCTCCGGCCTTCGGTTCTCCGGCCCCGGCATTCGGGTCCCCGGAAACAACAACCTGCTCCCCAGGTTCGGCTTCGGCTTCCTTTTTCTCCTCCGTAGCCCCATCGGCCCCGGGGTTGGTCCCTTTGGGATCTGTGCGGTTGACAGGGTCATTCCAGGCATAGCAATACATATTCATGCCGCCTCGAGTACCGATAGGATCAGACGAGGTCCATCTCCCGAGCCATGGGGCGTAGTATCGCGCGCCGCAGTGATACAGCCCCGTCTCCGAGTCCCTGCGGTATGCGGCGAAGCGGTAGCTGCTCGGGGCCTCGATGTCTCGTCGACACGCCACCAGTGTTGTTGCCCCAAACGGCGAGTATTCCTCGTATGAGACTACCTGGGCCTGGTCGTCGAGCTCGAGCCCGGTGCTGATGGCGTAGCGGGCCAGACTTTTGCTGCTTGTCTTCCTGTCTACCTTGTTGCCGCCGAAATTGCCTGTCTTCATGTCCCTCTCGATTTGCACAAATGGGCCTTCGTCGGCTTTGCCTTGACGCAGTATCAGAGATGTCTGCTTCTCAGCCTTGACCGTCACTCCATCCCCTTCATATGTGAGCTGGATCTCAGCTGCGTTGAGGTAGATCGTCTCCTTGAGCTTTCTACCAACACCTTCGTTAGCTTCCCCCTCAGACATGGCCCGTTCCGTAACCTTTCTCAGCCGTTTCCCGCCACTGTCGTAGACGAAGTACGTTGTCTCCGGCACGCCGCTCTTGACCTTTTGCTTGGCTGCCGACTTGAGCTTGTTCGAGCAGTCCCATCCAAGGCGAGAGTAGCCGGGCATTGCTGTCATGCACCCGACCTTGCCCGCGGCGCCCTCGTAGCCATAGTCCTCCAGCGAGCCCGAGACGTTGCAGCTGACGAGGCGGTTTCCTGTCGTTGCGTAGTTGAACGTCCGGGACCAGCCCGCAATCTCCCCAGCAGCCGGTTCGTGACGCATCTCGAGGATGTTGTCTGCGTCGTCATAAGCGTACGTCTCGGCGTACCTGGTGAAGCTTTGTCCATCTTCGAGCAGTCCTGCTTTGGCCAGTGGGCTCGTCGCTGGTGCTCCTGCTTGTCGCATCGACATGCATGCGCCGCCCTCAGGGGAACCCATCTCACGGCCTGAGGCTTGGATGAGTCGTCCTAGTGCGTCGTAGCAATACTCCGTCGACGCGTCGACGCGTCTGTTCCGGAAGAAGATGGCTTGGTGTGCGCCGTTGTCGACATGGGTGATCCGCCCCAGACAATCGTACGTGTATCTGTAGTCCTCGAGAACGTCGCGACTGGAGGAAACACCGCGTCTTGTCGTCATCTTATGGACCAACTTCCGCGTGTGTCGATTATAGGCGTAAGTTGTAACGGCGTTGTTGCCGATATCTGTACGTGCCAACCGCCTGTCCGCCGTGTACTCCGCGTTTGCAATGTGACATTTCCATTCATCGTCGCCATCGCCCTTTGAAGACGAGTAAAGGGATTTGAGTCCACCCATCAAATTGTACTGCCGACGATTCCTCCGGCCAAGCGTGTCGGTGGTACAGCGGGGACGACTCAGGGCGTCAAAGACCGAGGACGTTAAGTATTCCCGAGGCTCCAGCTTGACATCTGAGGACCAGTCTACCGTCGACTTGTATTCTTTTGCTCTAGTTCCCTCTCCTGCGTTGATATTTTCGCAAACTCGCGTTTCAACAAGTCGACGCAGCTGATCGTACACCAGGTGCCGGGTGACGCCCCTGCCCACGCTTTTCTCAAAGACAGGCTGACCGATGCAGTCAAAGACAACCATCTTGACGCCGGCCTCGATGTTGTCCATGGAGACCTGCCGCCCGAGCGCGTCGTACCGGCTCCGTTGGACAATGCGGCCTAAACTATCCATCTCGACACTTAGATTTCCACTGACATCGTACGCAAAAGATGCCGTCTGCGTCTTCCTCTTCTTCCTTCCGCTTTTATCGACGGTCCACCCGTTTTGCTGCTCCCGATGAATCCCCTGCCCGTCTGCGCCCAAGTGTGTCGTGGTTGGGTTGTCAGCGTACGCACCCGATTTCTGTGCCGCGTCTCTTTCCACCTTGTTGCCTGCACCGTGAGTCTGATGCCACGTTGGGAGGAACAGCCGCGTGTCAAGGGCCGCAAAAAAGTGGCCGACGTCGAGGTCTGTTCGGGCATCGGCGATGAGGCTGGTGTCTCCGGCGTCGAACTCGTCGATGGACCACGGGGTATAGCAGGTCTTCTGCCAGCTGTAGTCTGGCATAAGACAGGCCTCTTGACGACCTATGGCATCAAAGAAAGTAAAGACAACTGGCGACGTGTTGGAACCGGGCGGATGGAATAGGCCGCTTGTGGAGAAGATGGGATATTGGCTGCAAACAACGTTACCGCCAGAGTCACAGATAGTAGAGCTCGTAATACACCACTGCGAGTTTCCACCGCCCCAGCTCGCCAGTTCCATCGTCTGCGTTGGAGATCCTCGGCCGTCCATATACTTTATGCCCATGGTGATGCTCCCTGCATCATCGACTTGGTTTGGTTCTCATCGGCACTAGGCTTGGTCGTGATGTGTTCGGTCCTAGCAAGCTCAATCTCAAATGTCGGAACGCACTCTGTTGTCCCTGGAACTGCCATCATCTGCTGGCACCGTAGCGACCTCCGCGTAGAATTTCCTAGGAAAGATTCAGCAGCTTCTCGGGTTGGATTTGCCACGAATGCTGCTACCGAATCATCTGCAATGTCGACCTCGACGCCGATGAGACTGTCACCCACGGAATCTGACGGCTTTCCCATGCAGGCAACCGCTGCAACCTTCCCAAGTGAATCAAAACCGACCTCTGTGCGGTTTCCGTTTGCATCCGTCATCGAAGCGGCTTGCATGTGACGATAGTTGTTGGTTGCCAGTGCCTTGTTTCCAACAGCGTCGATGGACCTTACCGGTAGTAGCCAGAACTGGTCCAAGTCTGCAGAGGCTGCATTGCCGAAAGGGTCGATGTATAAAATAGGCGTGTAGAAGCTTCGACGAGCCTGCTCTATCTCCGCGCTGAGCGACTTCTCTGCCGCGGATGGGTCGCAGTATAGCTCCTTTCCAGAATGCGCCCACCAACACCCGTCGCCATCGATGTCTACATGGCCTCCTTCCTCCATAAGTTGCGCGACGGTGGTTGCTGTCAAACCATCATTCTGCCCTCCAGCCTTGCTATCACTATTGTACACATGCTTCACCAGGCCTAGTGTAAGAGCAAGTTGAAATACCCGATCTAGCACGGAGAAGGGCTCGATGGAGCCAAGGGGGAGACGATGGGTGAGATCTCGACTGCGGAAATACACCCGAGACTCCTCGATTCTCACACGAACCCTCCCGCAGCTTTGTTCTAGAGTTGTGCTCTGGGTTTCTTTTGGTGTAAGTTGATATGGATCATCCTCACCATCCATGTGTTCCCTCAGAGAGCTGGTGGATTTACGCAACTCGTCGACCTTCAAGTATCCAGTGGCATTAAAGAAGCTGCGTCGCTGGATGTAAGCGACCTCAAGGCCAGAGTGTTCGGCGACCAGATTTCCAAGCAGATGTTCCCCTTGAAGTTCTTCCCTTACAGTCAAGCCCTAGAAGATATCGACATCTACCTATCTGCACTTAGTCTGATCCCGTCAGACATCTTCGCCACCTTCAGATCAGAGGCGCAGGTCGTCGCTCAGTTCCCGGACGTGATTCTCCAAGATCGCCAAACCCGCAAAGCGGTACTCAACGATGCTAGTACAGTCTGCAACCGGGCTTTCGTCGCCGAGAGACTGGGACTAAAACCTCTCGACTACGCCGCCATCACTCGAGAGCTCATTTATCCCACAGACTTCCTGGACCTTCTGTCAGGTCTGTCTTCTGGAGAATCCGGCCTTCCAGTGGTGGATGCCCAGAATCGAGAGGCTCCGGCTACCCATCGAAACTGGGGATATGCGGACGTATGCAGTATGCTCAGTGACAATGAGAAGGTGCTGGAAGGTGCAGAAGGCCTTTGCTTCATCAGAAAACAGTTCCTGCCTCGGTCAGGGTTGTCCTTCGATGAACTTCTTGACATCTGCAGGACGCGATATTTTTGGGCGACGGCTTGTTATCACCAACGCAAATCGAATTCCTGAGTTTACTGAGCATCTGTCTGACATGCGACTCCTGTCGCTGGACATGTCCTCTGATGCCGAGACTCCCCCTGTCGGTCCCCTCACTGAAGATATATGTCATGAGCTGCAAGGCTTCATCTGGCTGAGAAGCCGACTAGGCTGGTCCATCTCTCAGCTCGATTCCGTTCTGTCCGGCCTTACAGAGAACCAGATGATGAACGGCATGGTCTACAACCCACTACAGCCCTCCCATGCCATCACGAGCCTCATGCTCGAAGACGTGTCCTATGTTGTGAGACTGAACAATCTTACCCGCCTACCCGTGGATGTCATCTCCTCTTTGTGGGCTCCGCTCAACGCTCACGGTAGAGACTCGCTCTACGGGAAGCTCTTCCTCGGGCCGGCAGTACGCCTTGGGGACGCAGATACTTTCAAGCCCAACGCTGCTAGCAGGTACTTTGAAGGATCTGATGAAACGCTGGGAAATCACCTCCCCGTCCTTATGGCGGCGTTCCGACTAAACTTGGAGGATTTGAACACCTTCATGACGGTAGCCGGCGTTAAAGGAGACCAACGGTTGACTCTGGACAGACTCTCGCAGATCTACCGCCACACTGTCTTGTGCAAAATTCTGGGCGGTCAACCAAAGGAGTACGATTCCGTCCGCGGCCTCGTGTCGGGCGGCCGCGATATCTTCCAGGACCCCAAGACAACATTTACTTCTGTGGAGGCATGGAGGAAGCTGATCGACAGTGGGTGGTCTGTGGCCGAGCTGCTCTCGTTGACAGCACGATCACCATCGGAGGGCGCGGCTGTCAAGCTGCGAGCCGAAGAAAAGTCCGGTGTGGATTTTGTACACGCAGTTGCTGAGAAGATTGATGCATTCCAGCAGACCTGGCGGCCAAAGATCGACAACAACATCGCCAGCGCCCAGGATGTGTTGGATATCTGCATTCAGCTCTACGATGGCCACACAGCTCAGCTTGTAGCGTCCTTCGTCGAAGGTTAGTTAAGAGTTTGCCTACGACTACAACTTGATGGACAGTCTGTTAACTTCACATTAGGTCAATGTGTCACCTCTGAACTAATTGACATCAACGCCGGAGAACTTCTGCCTGACAAGTCGAAGCTTCCGGCCAAACTCAGTGTATTGAGACATGTGACAGGACGTCAGAACCAGCTCACGTTGAATGTGCGTGGCATTCTATCTGATGAGGAACTCAAAGTGGTCAAGAATGTCTCCCAGAAGGACGGTAGTTTCATCTCCGGTGTCGAAAGGGTCCATAGGGCATCTAAGGTTGCATTGCAGGCTCTGGTATCAAGGCTTTATGCCCGCTTGTCGCCCGAAGAGCAAGAATCTGCGACCAAGCTGTTCCTCAGAGACATCCAACATGTCACCGAGACCAAGCCACCCAATTCAGCAGAAGAAACGGAGATACAAAAGGTCACTGCATTGACAGAACGATTTGCCCGGCTCGCCTTGCCAACACTGACAGCCCAAGTCATCCGTGACTCCAGCCTTCAGGCGGTTGTTGACAAAGTCCCCGGTCTGGATCACACGATCCTCAACCTCCTGCTTGACGGCGGCGTCGCTGAAGCAAGCTCTGAACGAAAAGTGGCCGACTCGCCACTCCAGAGACTAGAGACGGTCGCGTATCTGAGCGACAACGTGAAGGAACTGAAGGCGGCCTATTTCACCCCAACTGCCACCGACGTGTACACTTTCCAACACCCTAACAGCCGGGCTGCGGTTCAGTTCTCAATCAACGGCGTCAGCATTCCTCACAGCGGTGAAGCAATGGGCCAGCAATCTGACCCTGTTGCCCTGTCTACCGGCGAGACATATCTGCTCACGTCGTCCACGAACATTGCAGACTTGACGTGGTCTACTAAACAATCCGTGTCGATGAAATTTGCGAACTCGACACTACTGTCGCAGGACAGCGTTAAGACAATTGATTCAATCCTGATAGACATTGTCCGGACTGCTCAGCTCGTCCAAAAGCAAGGGCTAACTTTGGAGGAATTCAAGTACTTCACCAAGCCCGACAGCTTTCTCCCATTGAATCTAGACGCCGTCTCTCTTTCAACCTTGTCCGCACTGGAAACATACAAAGACCTCAGGAACTCCTTGGGTGGAGGAAAGGACTCGCTCATACACCTCTTTGGCTGGCTTACCAATCCAGTGAAACCGGAGGAGCTGGCCCCACGTTTGGCTGCCGCGACGGGTTGGAGAGAGGAACAGCTAACCTGCGTGTTGGAGATGAAGTTCATAGCTATGGACCCGACCGAAATCGTCCAAGAGTTCCGCAACATCAACAGTCTCCTGGTCATTCAGAAGATCATCAAGGTGATGCAGAGAGTCAAGCCCGCTCCCGGCCGCGATCTAACCGACCCAATCGAACTTATGTTCAAGGTCGCCGTACCGACATCACCTAGCAGGGTTGAAGACGACTTCCAGAATGCTTCTCTTTTCCAGGTGTGTCTCACCGAGAGGCAACTTGCGCAGTGCACCACGGAGACAAGAGAGAAACACAGAGACGCCCTCGTTCAGTATCTACTTCAGCAGCCTTTCATCCGCAACGAGAGGAAGATATACGATGCTGATGGTCTCTTCGACTACTTCCTCATGGACGTGCAGATGGGTGCCAAGCTGGAGACAACACGCATGAAGCAAGCCATCTCAGTCGTGCAGCTCTACGTGCAGCGCTGTCTGCTCGGATTGGAAGCCGACGAGGGTGTCAATAGTAGCGACATCCTCGCTGACAAGTGGGCATGGATGCAGAAACATAGTGTCTGGCAGGCTACGCGCAAAGCATTCTTGTACCCTGAGAATTGGATAGATCCATCGCTGCGGGACGATAAGACGGCGCTATTTGTTGAGTATGAGGCCAATATCATGCAGAAGGACCTCAACTGGGAGACGTTCGCGGGCGCCATCAAGGGCTATGTTCAAGGTCTTTCAGAAATATCCGACCTCGACATCCTTGCATACATTCGTGAGAAGGAGGACGGCGTGGACCTGTATCACTTCTTTGGCCGCACCCGCAATGCGCCTTACAGCTTCTATCATTGCCGCATGCGGCTCGTTGTAAAGCAGGGTCATGTCTTCTGGTCGCCGTGGATCAAGATGGAGCTCGAAGCCACGACATATGAGACGGACTGGAATGGCGATAGCTTGAGCATGGGCGGAAACTACGTGCTTCCCGTTCTCCGTGGCAAACGTCTCTATCTCTATCTGCCTCAGATCATGTCCAAGGCCATCTCGCCCGATGCGCCACGCACCAGGACAAACGAGACGACAACGACGCCGACGACGTTCAGCGAGATGGAGAAGAGGTCAGTGGGTACCATGGTGTCTCCCAAGACCTGGGATATCAGGATGGCCTGGACGGAGTTGGTTGACGGCAAGTGGCTTCCCAAGCGAGTGTCAAACTCGTCCTTTATCGTGGACTGGTCCCCTGCAAACGTCAACGAGCCGCTGCCTTCAATTGCAAATTTTATTTTCAGCACAAAGACGGATGGAAATGATGTCAATATTCACGTCGGTTGCTGGCGTGATGAAGGGAGAGACGTCTTTTCCCTTGAGCAGTTTGTGATCGCGGATGACCGTGTGATTGCCGTCAAGTCGAGCCAAGAGAAGATACCCAACGTTCAGACTATTCCCACGACTTTCCACAAGTATTCGTGGGAGGACAGCGGCACGTCGAAGGTTGTCGAGGCACCAGTTGTGAAGGCCTATGCGAATGGCACAGAGTCGTTGCCACTGCTTGCCCTTCCACCCAGGGAGACTGGGACAAAACGCAATCTCTGCTGGACGATGTCATACGGTGAAAACATACGAAATGTCACTGGGCTCGTGGTTGACGAGAAAACAAACAGCACTCCCGGTCGGTCTGTTTTCATGTACCCACTGAAACAGGAGCTGGATCGCACGGTGACCTCGGTTTCCTACTCGGATACAGTTACCGTCTCGAGCAATGAAGTCATCGAGCATGGCGCTGCTCAGCAACTGATGCAATCCATCTGCGAGCCGGACAGCATCGACTCGCTGTTCAAAACCATACGCGCCTCCTCGGACATGGACTACGGCAACACGACGCATGCGAATGCGACAGGCATGTACCACGAGCTGCGAACCTCGTACGCCCTCTACAACTGGGAGCTCGGCCTTCACACGGTCCTCATGGCCATGGACCGGTTCCACGCCACGCAGCAGTTCGAAACTGCGCTTCGAGTAGCTCGCATCGTTTTTGATCCTACCGTCAATCCTCCCGCGGAGCATGCTGCGCCGTGGACGGCATGCTGGAAGTTCCCCCCGTTTGCTGAGATCGCAAAAGACAGGGTATCGATCGCTGACGCCGAGTTCGAAGGCTGGCCCAGCGACCATGTGTTTGAGATGGCTGTTAGTGAAAGGAGAAGCAACCCGTCCAACGCCCATGCCACAGCGCGAGGTCGACCCAAGGCATACATGAAGTGGATCGTCATGAAATACATCGAAATCCTCATCGCTGCCGGTGATGAATTCTTCAGGCAGGGCTCACTCGAGTCGCTCCCCCTTGCTATTCAGAGGTACATCGAGGCCACGCACATCCTCGGTCCTGAGCCGCCAAAAATGCCACGACTAGGCAAAGCCGTAACCAGAAGCTTCCGCACCCTTGGCTCTCAGACCAGTGTTAATCTCGAACTGGCTTTTCCGTTCATGTGCGACGTGGAGAGGAGGGGCAACTTGAACGCCAAGGACAACGATACGACAAAGCAGAGTCTTCTGTGCATCTTACAGACCTCGTACTTTTGCCTTCCGCCGAATCCCAAGTATCAAGCGCTGAGAACCTTGGTCGGCGACAGGTTGTTCAAGGTGCGGAATAACCTTGATATTCATGGCAGACCGATTGCGTACTCCATGACAGAGCCCGAGTTGGACCCTGCCGCCGTCGCCAACGCCTTGCAAGGAGGTAACGGGCATCTCCTCCTTATTAAACGATTTGGACAGCCCGATGCCTTTCTATCGCTTCTCTTCCCTTATTTCAAAGGCTCTTGAGATATGTGCTGAGCTGCGTAATCTCAGCGAGCAGTTCCTGCAAGCCAAAGAGAAGCAAGACGCCGAGGCCTTTGTCCTGCTCAAGACTCGCCAGGAATCGATGAAGCAGATCTTGGCCCTCGATATCAAGCAGCTTCAACGCCAGGAGATTGAGAAAACAATCGAGTCCCTATTGATCAACAGAGCGACCATGGCCAGCAAGCTTTCCTTTTATCTACAGCTACTCGGTGAACCGCTGGGCCATATTCCGGACGAAACGACAGAGTGGGAGGACATCAAGCAGACAATCGATCATCCAACGACCGATGACCTTCGCATGAACTACCATGAGGCCCGCGAGATGCTCATGAGCGATGTCTCGACGGGCCTCAACGTCGGTGCATCGGCTTTGGACATCTACACATCCTTCCTGCGCTCCCTGCCCTGTGTTACTAGCAACTTTGAGCCGTGGGGCGTGGGTGTCTCGGTCCGCTACGACTCACACCTAATGGCAGAGACGATTCACGGGTCCGCAACGGCCGTCAGAATGCTCGCCATGATCGCGTCCGAGGACGCTCACAAGTCGGCGGGAAAGGCTAGCCTTACACGCCAATTGCAGGAGCGGCGGATGCAGGCCAATGTCAAGGGCAGGGAGATGAAGAGCCTCGATAAGCAGATTGAGATCCAGAAGAAGCGGCTCGAGATCAACAGCAGGGAGACGGCACTGCAAAAGCAGGAAATCGAGTTCGTGGCGGAGACGGAGAAGTGGTACATGTCCAAGTACACCAACGCCAACCTCTACAGCTGGATGGAGAACTCAGTTCGCTCGATACAGTACGACCTCTACCTCCTGACAGCCGACCTGGCCCGTCGCGCCGAGAAAGCATTTCGGTTTGAACGGGGCGCAAACATGCCGCTCAGCTTCCTTCGCACCGGCGGCTACTGGGACAGCAGTCGTGATGGTCTCATGGCCGCCCAGCAACTCAGCTTCGATCTGCGACGCATGGAGACGGCCTACCTTGAGAAGCTACCCCACGACTTCGAGATAAGTAAGAACATCTCGCTTCGCCAGCTCGACCCGCTCGCACTCATTGATCTCCGTGAGACGGGCACGGCTGTCTTCGCCGTGCCTGAGCTGATGTTCGACGTCGACTTCCCAGGCCACTACATGCGCCGCATCCGCTCCGTCGCGCTGTCGATCCCATGCCTCGTCGGCCCGTACACAAGCATCGCCGCCACGCTGTCTCTGGTTGAGCACAAGTACCGCGTCAGCGCCGTCGCGGCCAAGGGCGAGCACTATCATGATCTCACGGGATCCAACGCCAACACCGATCAGTTCCGTGCCGACCGCGTCCCCATCACGCAGGTTGCCATCAGCTCTGGCGTGCAGGACGCTGGACTGTTCGAGCTTGGTCCGCGAGACGGCGAGCGCTTCCAGCCTTTCGAGGGCGCGGGCGCTATCAGCACATGGCGCCTGACGCTGCCGACGACAGTGAGGCAGTTCGATCACCAGACCATCAGCGACGTGGTGCTGCACATGCGATACACGGCGGTGGACGGCGGGCCTCTGCTGCGCCGCGCCGCCAACGAGGCCGTCACCGCGTACCGTTCCACTGTGGAAGAACTTGGCAATCGCGAGGGTCTGTTCGCCTACTTCGACCTCAAAAACGACTTCTCCAATCAGTGGTACGCGTTCCAAGCGGCGCTATCGGGCAAGGGAGCGGCCCAGACGAAGCGTGAGGCAACACTTGATCTGAGCGGGTTGCCAGATCGGCTGCCGTTTTGGGCCCGTGACAAGGAGATCACGGTCCTTAGCCTGACCATCGTAGTGAACGGCAAGGACGACACGATTGAAAATGATCTTGTCATCGGCGAGCTTGGGGATGGGAAATGGGATCCCGTGCCTGTTGGCGGAAGCAAGCTGTTGACACGGGGGTCTTTGAAGCAGTCATTGGCTGGCTGGAAGCTTGTTGTCTCCAAGGACTCCGGAAGCGTGTCTGATATCCAGGGCATGTGTCTTGTCTTCCGGTATGCGTTGTCAGACAAGGAGTAGTTTAGTTTGGGTGCGGATAGGGTGAAGGTTTCGAGATTATGGCCCAAGACAAAAGATGGAACAGTGATGGAACCAGTACGCGTCGCTTGTGACTATGATTCCCTACGTTCATCAATCACGATGGGGAGGTCCGCTAGAGGCACGCCAAGATCAGCGAAGAGAGCCGAAGGGAGATACCATTGTGCCGTGAATAAAGAGCTCGGTTTATGATCATATCCGGCAGTTCTTTTTCGGGTTGTTTTGTCGATGAGTGCCATTATAATGGTGCTGGAGCCAGGCATTCTACTTTGAGAGAGTCTCGGTTGCGTAAAAGATAGCCTAGACCTCGAGAAAACTTACGGGGAAAAGAAATTCAACTTGCCGCCCGCGAAACAGAAGATCAAAGGACTTTTCGTTTGCAGTGATGCCGAAGCCATCTTGAATGTAGGATGAGAAAACTCTTGACAACTAGCCGTTTATACTATCGGCTACATAGCATCTATAATTGATGAGAAACCCCCCTCTTGAATAAATAGAAATTGCAAATCAGGTCTAAATGTACTCGCCCGAAACTTACACATCTCTATAACATAGGGTACTCCTCTATCTTCGCCCAGTATTAACTCGCCGCAAAATCAGCGAGGCCGACTAGGTATTTCCCGAGGTCCATGTCGTTACTACTCTTTTCCACCTCGAGCTGGCCCAAGAAGAACCCCGCAATGGGGTTATCGTGACCCAGCTGAGCCAGCATGGACTGAAGGGCGTCCGACGCATCCATAATCAACGCGTTGTTGACGGTGAACGAGTCCGTCTGACCGAATGCTCCCCCATCGCACGCCACGTTACCGAGGAGAAGCAAACTGCTACTGCTGCTTCTTCCACTGCCGTTGTTGCTGCCACCGTCGTTGTTGTCGGCCGAGCTGTCATGTGCCGAGGCCGATTGCCGACGTTTGCAGCGCAGCAGGGATTGAAGGGCTGCATGTAAGATCCAGGACAGGGTTATCGCCGAGACGGCATCGATGGGCAGGACGCACGTCTGCAAGGCTCCCGCGAGCTCTAGGGTGCGCTGCAGAATCACACGCTCGCCTGCGCGATCTTGATCAGCGCTCCTAGCAGAATGCGACGCAGCCTTCTTCTTGACTTTCGCCTCGAGGAGCACCACGTCCCAGGCCTTGGTGTACAGGTCCAGCATCGTCTCCTGGCCGGACCCGGGCTTGGCGTCCATCTCGGCGTGCACGAAGCTCCGCAGGTACCGCAGCGTCTGCTCCAGCTGGTGCTGGTTCGTCCAGAAGCTGTACGGCTGGCGGCCCGTCGTCGTCTTGGTGTCGCGGACATGGATCACGATGCGCCGCGTCAACAGGTGGGTCGCCCACAGGGCCTCTTCGACCGAGAGTGGTCGCGGGGCGGCGTTGCGAAATACATGTTCGATGCGCACGCCGACGTGCGATGACTTGTTCCGGGCCAGTGGTGGCTGAGGTGGCGGGAGCCATGTCGTGATCTATGCATGAGAGGGTACTCTGGATCAGCCCCCTGTCTTCTGCGTTCTCAGTGACGACTTAGACGGACAACGTACCTCCTCCTCGTCCTCCGCAGAACCCACCATCCTCCCCCCCTTCATCAGCGCGCCGGTCAGGGCACTGGTCGCCCACTGAGCCCTCCTCGCCTCATCCAGAAGCTTCGTCGACGAACCGTCTGCGCGTGCGCCGTCCAGGGTCCGCAGGTGCATCGTCTCCGTCAACCAATCCGCCCGGCTCGCCGACAGCCACGCGCGGCCGAACTGCGCATGCTGCAGCTCGTACAGCCCAATCAGCACCGTGGCCTGCAGCGTCCGGAGCGACGCCCGGTGCGCCCTGTGGTCGGGGTCGCAGGCGCTGAGCGCCAAGCCGGCCAGCCGATAGAAGTGGCCCGCGTAGTCGTGGCCGGACGTGGCGCCCGCGACCTGCATGTGCGTGGCCGCCCAGGCCGAGAATTGTGGACACGCAGGCACCGCGTGGGCGATCACGGCGTACCGAAGCGTCGTCATCTCGGCCGACGGCTGCTTGGTGAGGCGCAGGAACCCGTCCATGTCGTCGAAGAGCCGGATCGTGCTTTGGCACGCGTCAAAGTATGTCGTGAACAGCAAGTTCACAAACGCCTCGGGGACGTCGTTGAAGCGGCTCGTCGTCGTCGTCGTCGTCGTCGTCGTCGTCGACGACTCGGCGTCCAAAGGTGGCTGCGTCATTCCGGGGTAGATGTGGGACGGCGGAGTCTCCAGCATGTAGGGAATCTTGTTATCCTCGGTGGTCTCGCCGACGAGGGGATCTTGTGTGTTGCTGGCTCGAGTGCCGACGGTGCCTCCTGTAAATACTTCGAGCGTCTGGCACACGGGGTCAAACATGTCGTACATGCTGCCGTCGTCCCACATCAGCTGTTCAAACGTCCCGCTCTCCATGTCGAGGCTCAGAAGCGACGGGTCGATAGCAATATCGAGGGCCATGGTTTCCCCCTCTCCATGCGGTGAAGTGCATGCCGGGCCGTCCAACTCCAAGTTGGAGCTCGCGGGACTGAACGGGTAAGCTGTTGAGTTCGGTCAATTTCTCCTGAAGAAAGGCAGGGCAGGTAGCCGTTTGCTTACACCGCTTCGGACGACCCCTTCTCGCTGAGGCCGGGTACGAACATTCCCATGCGGCTCGGCCACTAGCGCATTGCTTGCAGAACGGCTTTCGCCCATCGCATCTGACCTTGCGTAGCCTGCACCTGTTGCAAGCTTTGTGGCGGTCGCTGTTTGAGCCCATTTCCATCACAAGACTGCGACGATTACGGCCGGATAGGGAATAGGCAAAAAAAAATAGTATGGCTGTTGTTTTTCACATCCGGAACTGGTGATACATCCATTTACTTGAGATACGCCGTGAGTATGTAAGGATACTTATAGCCGTTGATAATTCGACACCGTAAATGTTTCCATATCGGGACGTGGACATCACGATAAGCTGCATAAGGCCAAATCTCTCGAGGGAGACGTGCAGTGCAATTCTTCCATCATCGGCACAGAACCAAACAGGGCGAAGATCGGGCGTGAGGAAATAGCCGGCAGTTATGAGATCAAGATGTCACAAACAGGCTGGCAGGAAGACTGGCAGACGGGCAATGCGAACAGATGGGCCTCGTGGCTACGCGAGTGGTCGTGTGTCTGTCGGGAAAGGCCGGAAAAGGTACCCAGCTCCCCTGTACCGAAGCTCTGCTCTGATAAGAACTGGAGAACAGCGTGGTATTGAGACGACATCACCATCTCCACCAGTTCGTAGCCACTGAAACAGACGGGCGTCAATAGAGAAACTGACAAGTATAAACCAGTGGATCAGGCATTGGTGCGAAGACACATTCAACGGCTACGAGAAGCCGGCTTCCCGCTCGTATCAAGGGTAGATTAGGTTGCATGGACCCCATCATCCCCGTGGAGAGTAACGGTGCCTGGTCTCGGACGGACTCCGCCATGTTGATCGCTATGGGCCCTATGACAAGTGTTAATTGATTGGGCGGAGGTGTTGCTGAATTAGGATAAGTGGGAGGGAGACCTGTCATAACTTGGGTAGTATATATAATTCATCCGTATGATAGTATCAGGTTGTATCAGGTAGTGGCAAGCTCGGGGCAGAGATCTAGGCTCCGATTAGAGGCTCTGGCAAGGGCTTCTCAACTCACGATAGGTTGGATCTCACAGTCCCTTCACGCCCCTAGCATAGTAAGCACAGCGACTCACATCTATCAAGGCTGGTTTAGTCGCCATCGCTTGAGTATGGCGGGTCGGCCCGGGTTTAAGCGGTACCTAAAAGTGACAACTCAATCGTCAATTACGTCAAAGTCATCTAGCCAAGGAATTACTACAACCTTAAAAACCAGGCCTCAGTCTATGTGTGACAAATAGACCCTTCAAAGACCGCGACTTACATACCTAGTAAACCCCTGGTTCGGACCCCTGCACCAGTCGGAACCTGCTGTGGTGTCCTTGCCTTTGCCTGATACTGGACTATAGCCCAGCTATAAGCCTAGGAGCCTAGCTACTACTACCACATAGTAGCCCCTAGTTCGTAGCCGTGTAGTTCGAAATCTGCCAAGGTCGGCTTCGATGCCGTCGTTCATCGGATCGGCTCCTGCGGCACTGATGAATTCGGTTATCCGCGATTGTGTGACTGTGACACGTTCCTTGTTTGTCAGCTAAGTTGCAATCATCGGAGCGGCGCCGAAAGTCTCGGACCGGGCAATGCATAATCGACAACATCACCGGTTCTGAGATTGGGCGACACTCGCTCCTGTTATCTTGGTTATAAAGTCCGCATCTATCGCCATCCGCCTGACTCATCACAGAAGTCCGCTGCCCGTCTACTTCGTATCTTGTCCTATTAACGCATTTGCTCAAGATGGCCTCAGTCGCATTCTCATCCCTGGCCAAAAAGATCGTCGTGTCCGACGGCACGACCTACGGCTACGTCGCAGTCGCCCCTTCGGCCCCCAACAAACCAACTTTCCTCCTGCTCCACGGGTACCCCAGCTCGAGCTATGACTGGCGCAACCAGATCCAGACCTTGTCCGCCGGCGGTTTCGGCGCCATCGTCCCTGATCTACTCGGGTACGGCGACACGGATGCGCCGGGGGGTGTGGGCGCGTATCGAATGAAGACCATGGCCCAGCACATGGCAGAGATCCTCGACGGCGAGGGAGTGTCGCGTTGCATTGCCGTCGGCCATGATTGGTGAGGCCATCGTGGGCAGGATAAGATGCCAACCCCCCCC